>VUQH01087918.1:0-10410 GCA_015106775.1 Etroplus canarensis
TTGAGTAGGGGTCATCTTGAAGGAAGAGTATGTGAAGAGTGTTCTGGAGGTGAAGAGAGTGTCAGACAGAATGATGACTTTGAAGCTGGAAACTGAAGGTGTGATGCTGAGTGTTGCCAGTGGATACAAGTTAGAAGAGAAAGAGGAATTGTGGAGTAAGCTGGATGAAGTGGTAGAGAGTATTCCCAGGGGAGAGAGAGTGGTGATTGGAGCAGACTTTAATGGGCATGTAGGTGAGGGGAGCAGTGGAATGAGGTGTTGGATGGGTATGGTGTTAAGGAGAGGAATATGGAATGACGGACGGATTTTACAAAATCAGAATGATAATACCTTGTTGTTCTCAGCAGGAAATTGCATGTTTGCTTTGACAATGCTGATAGAGAAGCATAGAGAAGGTCAGAGAGTTACACTGTGTCTTTGTGGATCCAGAGAGCGCATATGATAGAGTGCCAAGAAAGGAGGTGTGGTATTGTATGAGGAAGTCAGGAGTGACAGAGAGATATGTTAGGGTGGTGCAGGACATTTATGACAGTGGTGAGGTGTGCAGTAGGACTGACAGATGGGTTCAAGGTGGGGGTGGGATTATAACAGGGATCAGCTCTGAGCCCCTTCTTGTTTGCAAAGGTGATGGACAGGTGGACAGATGAGGTCAAGCAGGAGCCCCAGTGGACTTTGATGTTTGCAGATGACACTGTGATCTGTGAGAATGGAGAGGTGGAGGTATGCACTGGAGAAAAGAGGAATGAACATCAGAACAAGCAAGACAGTTTGTGAATGAGAGGGAGGCAGGTGGAATGGTGAAAATGCAAGGAGTAGAGGTGGTGAAGGAATCAACCATCCAAAGCAACGGACAGAGCACAGGAAAGGTGAAGAAGAGAGTTCAGGCAGGGTGGAGTGGGTGGAGACGAGTGTCAGAGGTGCTTTGTGAGAGAAGGATAGCAGCAAGAGTGAAAGGGAAGGTTTATTAGACGGTGGAGAGCCCTGCTATGATGTATGGTTTGGAGACGGTGGCACTGACAAAAAGACAGCACCACCTGTTAAATAGCAAACTCATGCACAAGTAAGAAAATGAAATTTCTCCTTACTATACATTAGTTATCCTGATAAAAAACAACAATGAGATTAAACATGTCTTTTTCAAGAGTGGCATACCATTGGCTCTTGGATCTTTTGGTGGCTGTTCACAGAAAATCTTCATATGAGGCCCAAAGGCATGTTGAGCTAGAGGCCATCATTAGATTGAATAGCCAAAGAGAAAGGTATCAAAAACCTAAGGAAAAACTTAAAAATTAGCACATAATTAAAGTAATATGGCAAATCAACAAGAAAGAAAGGATGCAATGGCCAGGTCAGCAAAAACAAAGACCATGGAAGACACCTAAAGTAGATAATCACAATCATTTTTTCTGCAGCTAAGAAAAACTCAGGAGCAGGAAGGCATATCATTACCAAAGTCTACAGTCAAACAGTGCTTTCATGAATGTAAAAACAGAGGGTTTAGAATAAGGTACAAACTAGTGGTAACACTAAAGATCAGGAAGGAGCCTGGCCAGTTCAAACAAAAAACAAACAGAATGAGGAATAATGTTTTTCTCTCCTTGAAAATAATTCAGGAGCAGTGGTCCTGTATACTCATAAGCCTGTTAAAATATGTATTATTTATTTCTGCTATAAATGTAAGTCTTATAGAATGATTATGAACTTCATTTATGCAAGTTCAGGACTTAAACATTACCAAGGTGTTTACAAAAATGTTTTCATTTTTCTTTAGTAAATTGGCATGAGCAGTATCCTTAGTTAGTATCCTTTCTTCCAGCAGACACAGGTGAGCAGATCAAACATAGCAATACAAATGGTAAATGCTTTTTTAAAAAACCACAATTCAATCCCCCTTTCATTTGGACCATTCAGACAGATGTGCCACTTAACTTTCAGGTCCCTTTATCTGCCACACTCAGAGATGGGGCTTTAAAAGGGATTGGAAAAAGCTCCTTTGAAAACCTGGCTGTGATCTGAGCACAGTTTAGACCTCAGCTAGGTTGTGAAACTACCATGCCACGGTTTGGTTAAGGTTCTTGCTGTGGGCTGGGACTGGTGGTTGCTGGCTCAAAGAGCATTGGTCATTAGGACCAATGACCATGCATTAGCCCGCAGATGAACTCATTTTGGAGTGAACTCACCCTGAGGTGGGGACTCCGGGTGTCCAGCCAGTGAAAGGGCCCAGACTAAGCTCGAGGCTCAGGTTGTAATGACAGAGGGACTGCTGGTGGGTCGCGCCAGACTGGTGACTTGTCCGGGATTTACCCTGCTGTTTGCCCAGTGATGGCTGAATTAGGAATGATATGTCCATCAGTCTCAAAGCCAAATCACATACCCTTCATAGCAAGGCTTTCTAACGCAGAATCTTACAGCCAGCAGCCTCCCTTGCATAACTGCAATTCAACAAGTTGTAATAAGAAACTGCTGAACTTGCATTCATGAGATATATCTTCCAAATGCAGGTTCAGCAGTTTCTTGTTACAACTTGTTGAACTGCAGTAGTTGATCAGCACATGAGCGAGAGATTGTCGTGTGAGGCTCTTGTAAAATCTGCCGCTCTGAATGTGTTTGATTTTTATTTTATATAGCCAGTGGTAGTTTTCATGCTGAAACAGCAGTGTTTTGTGGGATAAAGAGAAGTTGGAATGGTACGGGATCCCGATCTTCCCCACTTACGTAGAGTCATCCCTGCTGTCATAGCAGTGGACGAACATTGAGAGTGTCCATGTCTGATTTGGTTGTTGTTTGCACTGTAGAATTTTTCAAAAATCGAAGGGGAGGATGCATTCTTTATCCCCACTAGGGATAAAAAAAACAAAACAAAAAACAATATAGCAGAGGCAGGGACATGTTGACCAGAGGGGGGAGACATCCCCATCATCCCACCCTGCAGCCAAGTCTAATAGCAAATGTCCAGCCTGTTGTTCTTACAGTTTAATGCCTTTAATAAAAATATAATAAGGTTAGTTAGCAACTGAGGAGTCCTGATGAGATGCCCTGATAAGTTGTTTCAGTACCTCACCTCACATCTTAGGCTAGCTAACGCACACCCTCAAATCCCTCTGGCCAGTGCTGTCAGTGTTGCAGAACTAATGCGAGTACTATGGCACCTTTTTTTTCTAAACCAACAATAAGAAAGGGACTACTACCTACATTTCTCCTCCATCAACAAATTCTTGTTGTCTTGGCTAACCAGGTCATGACATTCACTGATAAAAGACACATTTAACTCATTGAAAAAAGTGCAGCAGTCCCCCAGAGGCCTGTTCTACCAAGCAGGAGTTGCATTTATTTAGATAATTTCAGGGTTAACCCTTTGTTTTCAGTGTCATGAAGGTGGTTCAGTTCTCACCAAGGTACATCCCCATGGTAAGTTATGTTCCAGACCTAACCTGCTCCAACTAACCTGTTTACTAGAACAATATCAGGGTATTGTAAAACAATGGTAACATCAAAACATCAATTCTGCCGCCTGAGCCACAAGAAAAACCATCATTTTGTCCTATAGACTGTGCTGCAGAAAAGTCTAAATACCACTAGTGGAGACTCAAGGACCACAAATGACAACACAAACAATTTCTCTATAATATTGGAAGGCCTTATATTTATGCAAAATAATATCAACCAAATAAAAACAGCGTATTACAGCTCTGTTATATACTAACATTAACTTAGTAAGTCAGTGGTATAATGCAGTTGATAGGAACATGGGATTCTCTTAGGGAAAGCACAAACATCTGTGTGAAACACAAACTTTGTGTGAAAAGTTACACCTTACAGTACTTAAATAGAAACTGAACTCAGAAACTTGTGCAAACCAATACTGTGGCCTGGCACCAGGGAGGTGATTGAGATTTTTTGGCTTCAGGTCATCCATCTTTATGAACAGTTTCTGGGTTTTTTTCCCAGTTTAATGAATAGGGACAGAACTCTGCACCAGAGGGAGCAGGGACAACCTTCTGCCTGCTGAGGAAGTGCAACACTTCAAGAACCAGCAGTGTTCTCGTTGGTGCTGGCCACTACTATGTGAAGCTGAGGGACTTTCATAAAGTTGCAGGTGGTAGGGAGCCTCTTCTTCCTTTTCTTCAAGCTGGTTTTTCTTCCAGAAATGTCTACAGTCATCTCTGCAGCACTGTTTGTGTGCCGCTGCCTCTGCTGCGCACACTCCTTCCTCCTCTTCTCGTCCCTGTGGCCTTTTTTCTATCTCCCTTCTGCCTCTCTTGTCTGTCACTCCATCACATCATTTCCCCTCAGAGTATCTGCTCTGTCTGAGTTTGAAAGACATGAAAGCACACGTATCACCACAAAACTCTCTGTCACGACAAAGCTCAGCACCTTAAGAAAAAAAGCAGACCCCTGAGTCTGCTCTACAAAAACACAATATTCCCTCTGCACGCTCCCGCACGCTTTCATTGCATTAGCAGACTCTAATGTTATTACTTCAGTTTGAGCTATTCATCTGTATTTGTAATCGTTTTGTTTAATCTTTAACTGGGGGGGGCTGCACGCTGTTGTTGCTTATGTAATGGTTTAAATATGAGTATAATCAGTAAAACTGGTTAAATTTCGTGCTGTGAAGAGTTCTGTTCGAAACGTCTTATTGCGTCATGAAAGGCTCGGCCTGTCGCTACCTCCTGTTTACAAGAATCATTCACATTTCAAATTCCACCAAAGTGAGCTGGGGACATGTTAGAGAGGATCGCTCTGTTCTAGAAGCTACTGAGCCATCTCACAAGTCAGCCTCCTCCCAGACTCAAGCAGCTCCTCTGTGACTGAACCATTCCCTTCCCTTATTGACTTTTAATGATTCTGGTGCTGATTCTAGTTTTCTTTTTCACACAGGTGGGTCTAAACGACACCCACCCTCCAAGCACCCCTGGAGGACACAGAACTCAGTGGCCACCTTCTCACCAGAGTCAGGAAGAAAACCACACCCATCACCCTCCAGCTCTCAGGTAAACACCAAGAAAAGGTCTGTGTTCATGTTCACGTTGTTCGTTTTGGGTCACCCCTGGCTAATGCTTTGTAATCCTGTAACTGACCGGACAGCTGGAAAGGTAATCTCACTGAGCTCTTTTTGTCATGTCGACTCTATTCTTCTCTGTCAGTTACTGAGCTGTATGATTTGTCTTCAGTTTCCTCTTTTTTTTCCATGACCTACCACCTGTTTTCAGCAAGCATCAGGCCCTGCCATTCACTCTACAAGCCGTATGAGTACGCCATCGACCTACAGCCGGCAGCGCTTCCTGCTTGTGGCTGTCTGTTTTACCTCTCCTGTCCAGAATATGGCTGCAGAAATAAGGCTGCAGATCTTCATCCTCTCCTTTGTACGCTGTGTTTTTGTTGATAAAAAGGACAAATCGATCTCTTGCACAGATTACCATGGGTTAAATAACATAACTGCCCAGTTATCAGCTCTGCTTTTCCCACTTTTTAAATGATTTTATTTGGTTTAACCTACTGAACACCTGCTATCTTTTCATCATGGATGGTGATGAATGTATGAATAGTTTTCAACGTTCCACTCAGCCACTTTGAATACTTGGTAATGTCCTTTGATTTAACAAATGCCCCCGCTGTTTTAATGATCTACTTAGGGACATTATTGTTTATTTTGATTTTGTTTATTTGAATGATATCCTGTTTTTTTTCCTTCAAGAAAAAAAAAAACAGCCACACGTCATGGTTCCCGTTGCCCTTTAGGCACAGACCCACCTTCTACCTTTCTCTTGCTCTTTAGCCCTCTTTTCCCTCTCCCTATCTATCTGCATGTATGTTAGTGGTGTTCAGTGTCTTCAGGGAGTGGACACTGGTTTGAAGGGCTCCAGCAGGTAGACTTGTGTTCTATCTTCCCTTACCTGCCATATTCAAACCCCGGCTCTCATCTCCACTTGTCGCCAGATTGTTGCTCTATACTGTGTGGTGGTGTAGCTAGTTAGCTACTTCCTAGTTTTGAGACCTGAACCTTGTTGCCAGTTAATTACCTGTCTCTCTCTTGCCTCCTCCTAGGAAACCCCAGTTCATGTGCTTATTTGGAACCCTGTCACTTCCTTGCTTGATCCAGTCTCTCCTCACCTACTGCGGAACCCTGGAGACAGAACTCACCCTGCGAAGGAAGCTGAGATGGAACTTGCCTTCCTTCGGCACAAGCTGCTGCCTCTTGTGTTGATTGGATTGGATTGGATTACTTTATTGTCATTTCAACTACATATAAATACACAGTGAAACGAAATAACGTTCCCCCAGGACCCGGTGCCCCATACAAGGGTAATGCCGGCTGGCCAGGGCCCTCCTCCGGCCCAGCACAAAACCCCGCCCACGATGTCCTCTTCCCCGGCCACCGGCATCAGGCGATGCCGAGGACTGAAGTCCCGGTCCACACAGGAAGCCGAGATTGGAGCCCCCAGAAACCGCCCAGCCGCGGCATCAGCCCTGGGACGATACTCCCCCCGGAACTCAAAAACTTTGGTTTCCCGGACGCTGCCCGGCAGGTCATGAAAAAAAACGCCACAGGATCTCCAGTTAGCACCGTCTGTGGATGGAGCTACAGAGCTATGACGGCATCTGGTTGTAATCGAACCTCCAACTTTCGAACACAAACATGAACACCACCATCCCGGCGTCCACACACCTGAATACCGGGTCAAATCCGGGTCAAACCAGGGACAATCACAGGGGTACAAGCACCACCTTGGTTCCGGAGTGGCCGCGTGCTACCGCAATCTTGGTCCATTATTTGGGGGACTTTGAAAATTACGCTGACAGATTCTCTCTTGTTGTGCATTTGAATTACTGCCATGAAATCTTTTCAAATGTTCCCGAGTGTGTCCTGCAATTCGAGTCCTTCCTGTGAAACCTTGGCACGGTGGGTGCCCAGTCATTGAAAAACAAGTCTTTTGCTAAATCTGGAAAGTGTGTGTTCTACGTCTCTTTTGTTGACACACATAGCCTGATTGTGTAACCTGCTCTGAACCGCATCAGGAGCTCAGCGTAAGTTACCCCAGTGATTTTACCAGCTTAAAAGAGGGCAGTGGCTCTGTGCAATGACGAATAGTTGGGAACCAGAGGGCTGCTGATGTGGTGCTGGTTCGATACTCGCCTGTGGCAGTCGCAGGAGGAGGCTGGAGCCACCCCACTTCCCCGAGCACAGCTGAGGCACCCCTGAGAAAGGCACCGAACCCCCAATGTCCTCCTTTGCGCCTGCAATGGGCTGACTTGTTCTCTCTCACCTCTGTTTGTGTGTATGCATGTAAAGTGTGTGTGTGTGTATAGCTACAAAATAGAGTGTGTTGAGATCTGGTAATTTCACCCTTAAGGGGATTTTTAAGTATATCGTCTTCTTCCTTCAAGATGCTGAAAACTCTGACTTTAAGCACAACATAGCTCATTAAACCATTAATCTCACTTCATATTGCACTGCACATGAGTCAGAAGCTCTGTCAAATGTGCACAGCCCTGGACAATGTTGGGTGGCAGTTGTCTGGGCTAATAAAGGCTCTTCTACAGAAAGCTTTCAGGAAGATGATAAAAACAGGGTTTTCATCCAGGAGAGTGGAGTTAAAATATTTTAGATCTAATTTTCAGTTGCTCTTTGGTTTTATTTAGGCACCAATTGGTTGGATTTGGGAAAAACATACTTTTCTTTATTTACCTTCACTTTACTATGAACTCCTGTTGAGAGCCACTCTCTTTGCTGGATAAGGTAGCAGCCATGAAAGCAACATAGCCAACAAATAACATAAAATAAAAAATGATATATAAGTACTCACAACAAAAAACACTAGCTGGTAACTACCCAAGCTGGGACGAAGAAAGGTACCTGGGTAAGTTGGAAGTTTATCCAGTATCACTCTATAGATATTTGTGAGGGATACATGTATGAATGATTTTGGTATTGTTTTCATTCTTCTTCTTTTTTGGAGTGTAGAGTAGCTTTAATAAGAAGAATTTAGGTTGCCTGAGCCTGTTGAGTCACTATTTGGTATGTAGATTGTGGACTTAACATACACTTCTTTTTCTTCTTCTCCCAGCTGCTTCCTTTGGGGGGTCGTCACAGCAGGATCATGTATCATGACGCATTTGGATTGGGCAAGGATTTTAAGCCAGATGCCCTTCCTCACGCAACCCTTTCCAATTACTTGGACTTGGGACAGGCACTAGGAGTACACTTACGTGTGGCCCCTGTGGCTGGGTTGGACTTAATATACACTACCACACAAAAGTTTGGGATCACTTGGAAATTCTCATTTTCCATGGAAACATGTGAAATTAGTATGAACAGGAAATTTAGCAAATGAACAGGACATGCTGACACTGACAGAGTTAGAAATCACGATTTTAATGGAAATGATTAATGTGTTGTTCAGATTTTGCCTTCATAAAAAACCATACCAAAACAAAAAAGCTCCTTTTGCAGCAATCACTTCCTGGCAGACCTTAGGCATTCTAGCTCTCGTTTTTTTCGAGGTAATCTGATGTGATTTGACCCTATGCTTCCCGGATCATCTCCAACAAGATTCCACCATGTTTGATGGATGGTATTAAGCACTGTTCTTGCATCTTTTTAATTAGTTCTGTGTCTCACAAATGTTCTCGAAGACCTCAGACTTGGACTCATCTGCCCAACCCCTTCTTTCAGTCTTCCAGTGTCCAGTGTCTGTGCTCTTTTGCCCACCTCAGTTTTTTCTTTTTAGTAGCCAGTCTGTGATATGGCTTAGTCTTAGTCCTGAAGTCACCTCTTCATAGTTGATGCTGACACTGGTGTGTGATGGGTACTGTTGATGACCTGTGAGGCATCTTTGTCTTAAACTCTCTCTGATATTTGTCTTCTTCAATTTTTTGTCCTTGTTAGAGACCGTTTATGCTGCTCTCTGAAGGGAGCAGTTAAGAGTATGGTAAAAGATTTTAAGTTTCCTTGCAATTTCTCATATTGAATAGCTTTTTTTTCTAAGCACAACAAAAGACTGATGGGTCTCTGAAGGAAGTTCTTTCTTTCTGGCCATTTTGAGCCTGTAAACAAACAATTGCTGATGCTTCAGATACCAAACTAACCTAAAGAACGCCATGCTCACTTTTTTGCTCTTTTTTAGTACAGTGGTTTTCAGCTGTGCAACACAATTGCAAAATAGTTTTCTTATGATCAAGTAGCCTTATAAATGATTAGCTTGGACGTATAAGTGCCCCCATAGTGTATTGGTTTACACATTGACTTCCCGAGTGAAAAATCCCTGGTTTGATTCCAAGTGGGGACTCAAGCCCCTCTCACCGTGGAGTGCTGTGTCAGGAAGGGCATCTGGCATAAAACCTCCATGCAAAAATGTAGATAATTTAAAAAAAGCCTCGGATTAATTTTAAGTGTTTGTTGAATGGATAAAATGGTTTGTGAATTGCACAAAACTGTGTTTTTCCTTTGAAAACAATGACATTTGCAAGTGATTCCAAACTTTTTAGCACCAGTGTATATTGTTTACATTTTGCAGTATGTGATTAATGAAAAAAAAATCCCAATAATTAATCACAAATGAAATGAAGAAATACATGGTACATGTAATCGAGACTCCATATATGTACATATACATTACATCACCATAATCTATCACATCAAGAAGCGTATATTTCAAAAGTTTTTTTTTTCTTGGATTTAAAAGTAGAATATTCCTAAAATAAAAGCTAATATTCACTCTGGGCTTCCTGACAAAATCCAAATATTTGAGTTCAACCTTTCAACAGCTTTACCATTGGATATAAAATTATGGAGAAGCTATTGAGAACCTAAATATGCTTTAAAACAGTTTTGAATGTAGCAGAGCAATGTGCACAGAATGAAACTCCCAGGAGCATAAATGATGGTTTTGTCTGCACAGCTTTCCACAAGCCAGTGTACTCCTAGTGCCGGTCCCAAGCTCAGGTAAATGCCGAGGGTTGCATCAGGAAGGGCATCCAGCATAAAAACTTTGTCAAATCAAATATGTGGATTCATAACATGACTTCCATACCAGATCGGTCACGGCCTGGGTTAACAACGACCACCTCCGGTGCCGTTAGCCAACAGGGTGCCGGTGGAAACTATGCTACTGTTGACCGAAGACCAAGGAGGGGGAGAGGGGGAAAGCGTGTTAGGAGGCAGAGAGAGAGAAGGAAAGGTAGGAGGGCGGAGGTGAGAGTAGGAACTTTAAATGTAGGGACTATGACTGGCAAAGGGAGAGAGCTGGCTGATATGATGGAGAGAAGGAAGGTAGATATATTGTGTGTGCAAGAAACCAGGTGGAGGGGAAGCAAGGCCAGGAACATCGGAGGTGGATTCAAACTGTTCTACTATGGTGTAGGTAGGAAGAGAAATGGAGTAGGGGTCATCTTGAAGGAAGAGTATGT
>VUQH01087926.1:0-10345 GCA_015106775.1 Etroplus canarensis
GCCCAACACAAGGCCCGAAAGGCCACTCAAAAGGTGAGGGCTAAAACTAGTGAAAGAGAAGAACAGTAGTGTAGGAGCATAGGGTATTATAAGGAAGAAAGATGAGTGTTTATGTTGCGTTTAAACTGTGCCAAATTTTAGCTATAGGGGAAGCAGGATGCAGGTAACGAGTTCCAAAGTGAGGCGGTGTGTGGAAAGAAGCTAGAAGAGCACCTCACAGTATTGGCTTTAGGAACAGAGACTGCATATCGATGCAAACGAGCAGAGTAACGTGTGAAGCGGACCTTGGAATGGTCTGGTGGAACTAAAGCAGAAATGGCATTGGAGCACCTTCCATGACAGAACCTTGTGGTGTCAATTTTTTGCAGATTATGTGTGTGTAAGATGATTTATATAACTGCTATGCTATGTATGCCCTAAAACCAGCAGGTGGGGCTATAACTGCTATGCTATGTATGCCCTAAAACCAGCAGGTGGGGTTATAACTGCTATGCTATGTATGCCCTAAAACCAGCAGGTGGGGCAAGTGGCAAAATCAGACTCGTCAGCATTGGCCGGAATACAAAGCCACACCCCAATCCGGTTTTACATAATTTCGACCCTTTCTCCCCCGGGTCAGCTGCAGTTTTTTTCCTGCAGGGCAGATCGGGGCTTGAACTTTGGGCTAGTTCTGAAGAATAAAGCTCCTTAAAATGCAGCCTCTCTGGTCTCCAGCGCCTCTGATTGGTTTTGTCAATTTTCTTTAAAGAAGAGTTGAATACTTAGAATTATTTGGAAGCAAGAAGACTTAAAGAATGGAGAGTGAACTCGGACTCAGGCGGGTCCGGAAAAATAGACCCGTCAACCTATAGAATAGGGACAAAGATGCCACAGAGCGACGGAGCGATAAAGGTTCCAGAGATGAGGCCAAATCTGGTCCCACCAAATTGATAACACGCCGCTGGATTCTGTCTAGCAGGGCCAGATGACAGGATGGGGCCCCAGCCCAGATGTGGCTACAGTACTCTTGATATAAAATCTTTTAACCACCCAATGGAAAAAAGAGTCGAGATCAAAGGCTTCATTACCTGTAAAACTAAAACTGTGATTTATATAATACAGTTTTCATGTAATAAAATATTTACTGCTGAAACATTCCTGTGTTCACTGGGAAACAGTAAATACAAGAGATCCATCAAGAGAAACCACACTACCAGTCCTGTTGCCAGACATTTCCATGAAAAATAACATCAGATTTTAGCTTTTTTTAAATTTTTTTTTATAAGTATAGAGGTGGGTAACCTTGAATTAAGGTTAAGGTTAGTCAGAAGGAAATGCATGTGAATGCATCAGTGTGATGCCCTCTGAGGTGATGAAAACATTGGTGTGTGTGTTTCCTGCAGCATCACCTTTGGGTTTAGTGTCCTTCCTCTGCTTGCAGAAGATCAGCAAAGCCACTGATAAGAAGGTGATCATAACAACCAGAATCACACCCACATAAAGCAGCGGATCTACAGTAGTTTAACAGAACAGATTTAGTGTTACATTCAAACTATGTGCCCTGAGGGTGTGCTCATTTAGGTTGTATACATACAGTGAAACATGCTCTTTCACATTCAACACAAATAATGAAACATTTACCTGACAAACTGATTTTCAGAAGAAAGCTTTCACACCTACTAAGCCTAATTTACTTTTGCATTAAATTATTTATTGAAGTGGTTACTCATTCAGGGCAACCATAAAGCAACAAACATGTAAAACATTTATTTTTTCATGAGTAATTACTTTTGTACGTGTTTGCAAATCTTGAACAGGTCCTCATTTTAGTTAAAATGTTCAGTAACAACTGCAGGTCACATGAGACTTCCTGTGTCTATGACTGTTACTGATACTGGCATAAAGTGACAGAAATAAAGCTGAAAACACACAAGAATTAAAAATTAAACAAAGACGATATTTATCTGCCATCAAAACATGTATTGGTAATCTGAGGAAGTCAGCCTTGTTCTTTCTCAGCTGCTGAGTCATGGTACCTTCTTGAGTGTTTCTCTTAACTGTTGTGCTGTTTACTGCAAACTATTATAAGAACCAGTTAACAGATTAAACTTAAAATGGAAAAATATACTTTATCGTGAAATGAGTGGATGTTTTTCTTTTGGTGCTTTAATTCTCTTTTAATGCCAATTTTGTTCTTAATTTTTACTCCATTAAACTTGAATATTTCTACACCGCAGTATTTTCATCTTGTGATAAATCAGAGTTCTTCTTCCACAGCTGTTGATGTGTCATTCATGGATGTGCATGAAGTTCTTTGATAAACAGACATACTGACCCACATTCACACATATTCACATAAGATATACCTCATACCTGTCTGGTTCATGGGTTCAGTGGAGGCTGATGAAGGTGTGGAGTTTTCTAAACTGGAGATTAAATGCTGCTTTGTTGTGGAGGCTGAGAGGAGAAAGGTTGATGATGAAACAGGCTGTGAAGTAAAGCTTGGTGCTGATGTTGTTGAAGCTACGAACAATGAAACAATCAGAATGTTTTACAGCAGAGCTGATCAAGCTTATTTACAGTCTAAATACTGCATGATATACTGCATGTTCATTGTTTGGAAGAAAATTAGCTGCCAGTGAAAAGAGAACCTCTGTTCACATCTTCAGAGAAATGAACATGTTTTTAAGTAGAAACTCACCTCCTGTGACAATGACGTGAAAATCATGTGGACTCAAACTTGTGTCCAAAGAACACCTGTAAAGTCCTGAGTCAGACATTTGCAGCTGTGTGATGCTCACATACAGAAGATCACGTTCCCAAAAATTGTTTTTTACAAATTTAACGCTGTATCTGCCATGCTCAGCTGTGTCCTCAGATGTCTCAATGAGAATGTTTCCTTCTTCACACGTTTCTTTACAAAAGAGGCTCTTTGTTCCAGGGATAACAAACTTGCATTCTTCTGTGATGTTTTCTCCTTCCATTCTTCTGTGGATGTTAGTTTTTGTATCGACACGACCAGTGATTCCATCCTGCAGTGTTGCTGAAAAGATGAAAAAATAATCTTTACTATCTTCCTGTGAAGAAAAAATAATTGGGATTCAACCTCATTAGAGGAAAATATTTTAAGAGATTAAATTGAAGACAAAGGATTATTTTTTCCCACTAATCGCAGCTTTTCATATTATTTCAATTTAATTCTACACAGTTTAATTTAATTATTTGAAATTGTAAACAAATTTAATGTCTGTTCCTCACATCCACAAATCTTGTGAAAATGGACCTTAAGATTAATTTGTGAGTTATTAAAAAAGAGATTTTCAAATTTAATGCAAGTTTGAGCGACTCATTTCCAACTCTTAACACCATGTTTAAACTCAGAAACCAACAGGAAGTAACAGAGTTAAAATGAGGCTGAAACAGAATTTACCATCAACATGTTTTAATAGAGTCATAAAACTTACTGATAACCCTACAAATTAAAAGAAAAATAAAAGAAGAGAATTTACTCACTGAGGACAATGAAGCAGATCAAAGTCTGATACACTCTCATCTCGAGCCTCTGATGGGTTAATGCTGCTTCTCTTCCTTCCTTACATGCAAACCAGGAAGTTCTCACTTCTCTTAAATGGTGAGGTCACTCCTTTAAACACATCACACAGACATACACGCCTCCCCTCGAAATTTTTTTCCTTATATGAGAGAGTCAAAGATTAAGTGCCCATTTATTTCTTGTTTTCTATTTAAATTGTGCTTAATAATTTGAATTCTTTTGGATTTCAGAGCTCTGTTGCATCTCCACTGAAACCGGCTGTAGGTTTTATAGAATTACAATTATTATTAATTTATTGGCTGGAATACCAGACAATGAGAACACTGCCTGTGCAACTGCAAACACCAGCTAAAGACTGTTTACCTCTAACCTGCAATAAGAGTTTTTCTGAAGCTGCATCAGGCTGGTTTTCTACATTTCACAATCTAAAAAGCAGCGATACAGAGGAATAGAAAGCTCAAAGCAGAGGAACTTTCTGACTAACTCACAGCTGTTTCTCTTTTTTGCAAAATATAAAAACCTAATAGTTATGAGTCACAAATGGATAAATATTGAATCATCATTTCCTTTTTCTTTGCAGCAAACATGTTTTGCACAGAGGCACTCACCAACATCATGAATTCATCAGATATTATTTGAATGAAATATTTTGTTGGCTCAAGATATTAACTGGAGATAATTCATCTGAATTTCAGGAGTGAGACCACATCTCATACACTCACCTTCTGGCTCTATATCCACAAATACTTTCCTGAACTACAGCCCCCATTCAAAAAGCCTGGGGCGCTGAATAAAATATAATGAAAACACAACATGATGATTTGCAAATATCATATACCAATATTTAACTGTTAAAATTTCCGTGCTCCACACTCCTGGTCCTTTATTAGTGTCTCAGTTTCGCACCCTCTTATTGGTACAAAGGGAATCTTCCTGGCTTCCAGGGCAGACAGTTTCCCTTGGTATCTGTTAGCTTCCTTAATAAACATTTGCTAATTATAATTGAGGTTGGAGTTCCTGCTTGTCAGTTTACAAAACAGACTTCATCTTAAGTGAATCTGAAGAGTTTATTGACATAAAGACGGATTAAAAACACATCATGGAGAATTTTACAATGATTATCATAAACAATCATGACCAGGTCTCAACAGATGGCCTCTGAAAATTATTTGTTTTTTACTAAAACTTTATACAATGCTGTAACAAGAACCTCTGCAAAATGTAACAGACCAAGCAACTTGTTTTATGTCTTTATTTGTCCAGTGTTGATGAGTCTGTGACTGTTGCAGACTCAGATTTCTGTTCTTGGATGACAGGAGTGAATCCAAGATCCAGATTAAAAATGCATAATGGATAAATTCAGAATAATAAAACAATCATAACCAGATCTTAATAGATGAACTGGGCCTCTGAAAATTTATGGTTTTGCAGTAAAACTTTATAAATGTTGACTGTAACAAGAAACTTTCTCTGCAAAATGTAACAGACCAAGCAACCTGTTTAATGTCTTTATTTGTCCAGTGTTGATGAGTCTGTGACTGTTGCAGACTCAGATTTCTGTTCTTGGCTGACAGGAGTGAATCCAACATGGTTTACTGTTATCAGAGGTGCTTGGTACTTATTTTGGTGATTTTCTTTGCTGGGGTCACGTCCTGATCCTTCTGTCTGGCCAAGACAAGAGGGCAGGGCTCTCCTGTAGGTGGAGGCAGTTCCAGCCGGGTCCTTGACTTGATACGAAATCCAAGGCGTTCCAGGCACTTGCTCCACCTTTCCACGGGGGGGGATTTAAGAAATCTCACGACTGCCGAATATAGTCCACAGCTGGGCGATCCTCCTTATCCCCCCCGCTGTCTGGCCCTCCAAGGTCAGCTGTGTCTTTTTGCAGATAACGGGGACAACAACAAGGTTATGACTCACTTCACATTACTTTCTACCAAGAATTAGCTGTATTAATTCAAAATGTTACTTATTCATTCAACTTCAGTTATCATTGAGTAATATTTCCAACATATATCAAAAATCACTTATCATGTGTATTGTTACATTGGCATCAACATAATCATTTCAGTCATCTGTGTCTTATCATCTTCAGCATGAGAGCCTTTATGGTGCTTTCTTTGAGCAGAGGGCCCAGAAGTCTTAATCCTATCGACAGGTGGGAAGTAACAACATACAAATACTTCATTACTGTACTTAAGTGGAGTTTTCAGGTATCTGTACACAACAGTTGTTCAAGTTGAGTATCTTCATTAGAATGACTATTAGAAGTTGAAATAAAGTTTGTATTCCTTTGTATTAATATTTTAATAACATAGCATGAGGATCAGTTATCTTTGCACAAAAATAGCTGTCAGTAATGTCCATCAAAGAGCTACTTTTCACTTTCATACTTTGAATACATTTCAGAGCCTGTACTTTTTCACTTTTAGTGGAGTAAAGATGTTGAATCAGTACTTCAGCTTCAACCAGTTTTTTAAAAACACATAGTAATTAGTGTGTGTCATTTTGCTCCCTCTGATTGCTATCATAGTCTATCCAACTCTGGTTCATGTAAATGAACTGAACTAGAGAAAATGACAGTACACTTAAAACACAGTGACAGCAGTTACATATTAAGCAGAAGCTGATGACATGTGGTAAAGTTTGAGTGTCAGGGCAGAAACAGAAGTTGCATTTTTAACTCACAGATGGGAACTAAAGTGTTTTGGTGTGAGAAATTTCTCTGTATAAATTTGTGCGGTCTTTCTGTAAGAAACTTGTCACTGTGTCAGTTTTCTCTGTTTGCTTGATTTAATGTAATTCTTAATACTTCCATGCATATTTGAGATGGCAATGTAAACAGTTGAAGAAAGATAGACTTAGAAATTTGAAAAGAAGAGAAAATCAAAAGATTGAAGAAAGCATGCACACTTTCACCAGAGTATGCTGAGGCTGTGGGTGCACCGTCAAAACTTACTAGGAAAACATTAGGCAGACTCAGATGTACGGAGAGCTACACACTAACATACAAATCAATTAGCTTTTAAAGGTTCATTGTGTGTTATTGGGTGACATCTAGTGGTAAGAATGAAGAGGATGATAATTGAATACCCCCCTCCCTTTCCAAACATTTTGGAGGACCTACAGTTGTTAGGATCCATGTTTTTGTTCACTTGCTTTTTCTGTCTTTTGATATTTTTGTATATTCTTGTCTTTTTTTCTATTTGGATTCTCATAGATTTGAGTCCTTCTTGTTATTTCCTCAGTGCTTGTGTTCATTTTCTTATTATGAACCTGGCCCTACATGTGTATTGTAGTTATCTATGAGTTTTGTGTTCTGTACTTATTCTTTATCTTGTTGGTTGTTGTTTTGTGTTTCATTCCTGTGTTGTAGCATAATTTTTATTCATTCATCTGGTTGATAGTTTGCTTTTTCCTTTGTGCTGCCTCCTACTGACTAAATCATCTCCTTTTCTTCATTTGGTGAATAAACTGGTTAATTCTGGTCAAATAAACTCTGTGTTGTTGTTGGTGGTGCTGGATGTTGTGTGGAGGCTGATGAGAGAAACACTAAGGTTGACAAAAGTCTCAGAGTCGTGTTCAGTCATTTTGAGCATTCTGAGGAACATTGTCGGATGTTTCAACAAGGATGCTCCTATTTTCACATTCTTCCTTGCAGAACAACTTCCGTGTTCCAGAGAAGTAAAATCTGCATTCAGCTGTGATGTTTCCTCCTTCCACTCCTGTATAGCTGCGAGTTTCTGCTTTGACAGAACCAGAGCTGCTGAAAAGATGAACAATCAATAGTTACCATCTTCCTGAAGAGTGATGATTATTTTCACTTCAGTTCAGCTGAATTCATTGAATTTTTATCTCATTGTTTAAATATACAAACAATAAACTTCCTGTCCTGATATCTACACAGTCAATCTCCTGAGGAAGATAGAGCTAAAAGCTTGAACAAAAGTAAGTGGACTGTAGTTGAGACGCTGCATAAAATATCATGAAAACACAACACGATGGTTTGAAAATATCATATATCAATATTTTATTCACAAAAGAGAAAACATTCAAATGTTGAAAGTGAAACATTTTAATATTCCATGAAAAAGATTATTTCATCAACATTCTGTAAATGTCTGGGAACTGAGGAGAGTTGTTCAACAGTCCTGAGTCTTTTTTTGTATTTTGTGTTTCATGATGCACCAAATGTTTTCAGTTGGTGAAAGGTCTGGACAGCAGAAAGGCCAGTCCAGCACCTGGACTCTTCTGCTACAAATCCATGCTAATGTAATAGTCGCAGTATGTGGTTTACCGTTGTCTTGCTGAAATATGAAAGACCTTCCCTGAAAAAAAAAATCACCTGGAGGGGAGCATATGTTGTTCTAATACCTGTATATACCTTTCGGTATTGATGGTACCTTTCAGTGTGCACGGTGCCAGTACCATAGGCACGAATGCGACCCCATACCATCAGAGATGCCAGCTTTTGAACTGATTGCTGACAATGAGCTGGATGGTCCCTCCTCTTTTCAGTCTAGTACAGTGTCCATAATTTCCAAAAAGCATTTCAAATTTTGGTTTGTCTGGCTGCAGAACAGTCTTCCACTTGGTCTCAGTCCATTTTAAATTAACTTTGGCCCAGAGATGATGGAATTTCTTCTTCATGTTCAGTTTGGTTTCTTCTTTGCATGATCGAGTTTTAACCTGTATTTAAGGATGGCATGAACAAATGTGAATCATGTCTGTTTGCAATGCAGTGTTGTCTGAGGTTCCGAAGATCACCAGCATCCAATATTGTTTTTCAGCTGTGTTCCTTGTGCTCAGAGACGTCTCCAGAGTCTCACAATCTGTTGATATTATGTACTGTAGATGACTGAAAATACAAAACCTTTATAATTATATGTTGAGGAACATTATTCTGAAATTGCTCCATATAAAAGGACATAATGGATAAATCCAGAATAATCATTAGCAGTCATGACCAGATAGGAACAGATGAACTGGGCCTCTAAAAATGATTTGTTTCGTAGTGACACTTTGTTCAGTACTGGTTGTAACAAGAATATATATCTAACCTCTGTCTGCAAAATTCAACAGATCAAAAAATCTGTTTTATGTCTTTGTTCGTCCAGTGTTGATGAGCCTGGTTAGATTCCTCCATCTGACCTCCTTTCACTCTCATTTTCCTCATTCATCAGCTCCTCAAAGTACTCCTTCCATCTTCTCAACACACTTTTCACTTGTTAGTACATTTTCATTTCTATTCTTAGTCACCCAAATCTGCTGCACATCCTTTCCAGCTCCCTCTGTCTGTCTCGCCAATGGATACAAGTCCTTCTCTCCTTCCTTGGTGGTGTCCAACCTCTCATACAACTCACTATAAGCCTTTGCCTTTTCTCCCTTTGCTGTGCTCCTAGACTCCCAGTACACCTGTCTGCTTTCTTTATCTCCCTGAATGTCCCACCTTTTCTTTGTCAGACTGTTCCTTTTGAATGGTTTCTGTACTTCCTCATTCCTCCACCAAGTCTCCTTGTCTTCGTTCCTCTGTCCAGACGAAACCTCAAATACATCCTTGCCTGATTCCCTCACCACTTCAGCTGTACCTTCCCAGTCATCTGGTGACTCTTCTCCTTGAATTCTGCACAACATTCTTCCTTCCTCAACTTCCAACATTTAATCCTTGGCTCTACCTTCACTCGCTTCCACTTCTTGTTTTCCAAAGTCATCCTACAGACCACCATCCTATGCTGCCTAGCTACATTCTCCCCTGACACCACCTTGCAATCTCCTACCTCTTTCAGGTAGCACCTTCTCTATGTGTCTATGTGTCTAAGTGCACCTTCCTCCACTCTTGTAGGTCGCCCTATGTTCCTCCCTCTTCTTGAAAAACGTGTAATTTTTTCCACCCTGAGAGTCATCTGCCCTCTTTTTTTATTGATAAGCATGAGAACAATAGGCAACAGCAACATGAACACCACAGTTATAACCACAAGTAAGTGGAAACCTGATGAGAGACAAGATGAAATCAGAAAATAAATGCGATAAAAATGTAACAGAGTAATCTTGCGTGAGGATGATGGCATGCATTTAGTCTTAATTCATGATGAAGGAGATTTTAAAATTTTACTAGATCCAGCCTATTAACAGCAAGTGAGGTACCATTGTGAGTTTTCATGGAAACGTGACCATGGTGCTCATTCAAACATGAAGCCGACACATTCAGATTAACAGAAAGGAGTTCATGTCCCAAAAAGCGTTATTGTATCTGTGTGATAGTAGAGTAGGTTTGTTTCTGGTCCCTGCTGGTTGGATACAGGCTCTGGTAGGTTGAGTCGTCACATGTGGAGACTGGAGGAATGCAAATCAACTGAACTGACAAATAAATAAATTAAAAAATTAAAATGTCAGCAGGTGTAAAGCACAGTGAAAACAGTGACACATTAAAGCAGAAGCTGATGACATGTGGTATTGTTTGAGTGTCAGGGCAGAAACAGAAGTTGCTTTGAACTTACAGAGAAGTGAACAAACGTTTCTCTGTACATTTCTGCTCTCTCTTTCTGTGTCAAAATTGTCACTTTGTCCAATTAATTGTTTAAATGTAATTCTTAATACTTCTTTTCCTTTTGTCTTTGGTTTAGTTTGAAGTGTTTGATTCTGAAGTGGAACACCACCTCAAGTTTTGCCAGTAGCTGAGTTTTAGTCAGCATTTACCAATGTCGTCGTCTTCTTTCGGCTGCTCCCGTTAGGGGTCGCCACAGCAGATCATCTGCCTACATCTCATCCTATCCCTTGCATCCTCTTCCCTCACACCAACCCTCTGCATGTCCTCCT
>VUQH01087933.1:0-10743 GCA_015106775.1 Etroplus canarensis
AGGGAAGGTTTACAAGACGGTAGTGAGACCTGCTATGATGTATGGTTTGGAGACGGTGCCACTGACAAAGACACAGGAGGCAGAGCTGGAGGTGGCAGAGCTGAAGATGTTGAGATTTTCCCTGGGAGTGACCAGGGTGGACCGGATTAGAAATGAGTACATCAGAGGGACAGCTCATGTTGAGTTTGGAGACAAAGTCAGAGAGGCAAGGCTGAGATGGTTTGGACATGTTCAGAGGAGGGATAGTGGATATATTGGACAAAGGATGTTGAAGATGGAGCTGCCAGGCAAGAGGAAAAGAGGAAGACCACAGAGAAGATTCATGGATGTAGTGAAGGAGGACATGCAGAGGGTTGGTGTGAGGGAAGAGGATGCAATGGATAGGGTGAGATGGAGGCAGATGATCCGCTGTGGCGACCCCTAATGGGAGCAGCCGAAAGAAGAAGAAAAAGAAGACTCTTGGTTTGTTGAATTTGGTAGCAACTTCCTCATGATTGGTTATTAGTTTAAGTATCATCTCCTCTGTGCAGGTATTATACAGTACTAGTGATGGTAAAACCCCATTTCATGTGAAAGGCACTCCAAATCCAAAGAAGAGCTTTTTAATGTCCTCCAAGAAACCCAGAGAACTATTCTTGAAGACTGCTTGAAGAAATTACAAGAAAACTTGCCTACATGAGAGTTCAGGCTGTGTTGAAGAATAAAATATCGACTTTCGAGCTGGTTAGAATTGTAACTCTCTGTTTTTCCTCATATTTCTGATTCATGTTTGTATGCTTCAATGAATCGTTGAACCTATTTCCCATTTTCTCAACAAAATGTAAAGAAATGAGGGGTGCCCAAGAGTTTTGCACAACACTGCATGCCTGTATGCCTTTTGTTCTTTAAAGAACATTTTTAAAATGGCAAACCCTGCTGCTAAATGAGGTGTTGGATGTTGTGTGGATAAATGTTTTAAGATCGTCTCTCTTCCAGGAGGCTTCAGTGATCACAATATAACTGCTGTAGTAAGAAAAACAAGGGTCCCCAAGGTTGGGCCTAAAGTGATTCATAAAAAAAATGACAAGAAATTTTGTGATAAAGCGTTCATTGAAGGCATGAAAACGATACAGTGGGATAATGTAGTTAAACTGACTCAAATAGAAGATTCAAGCAGCTGTTTCTACCCAACTGGGATAAATGTCCTCCTGTTTTTTAACTGTTAGCGCTATGAAAGCCCCTTGGCTTGATTTGGAGCTACACAGCTATATGACAGAAAGGGATCAATAAAAGAAAACCTGCTATTATATCTGGACATTCAGCAGACTGGAGGGCTTACCGTTCACTGAGAAACACAGTTACAAAAGTGAATAAACAAAAGAAAAAGCAATATTATCAATCCAGGTTTTGAAGCATTAAAGAGAGACAGCAAAAAAAAGTGGAGAACCTTTCATGAAGTAATGGGTAAAGATAAAGTTAATAATACGCCTTTATTTATTGAAGCTGATCATGGATTTATTACTAAATCTAAAGGCATTGGTAATTACTTTATTTGAATAAATATAAAAGACGAGGATTGGCTTCTTCTTTTTGAATTCAGTTCAGTTTTGTGGACCTTCACCAAGAAGGCGGAGGTATATGTTTTGGTCGGCATTGGCCTGTCTGTCTGTCTGTCTGTCTGTCTGTCTGTCTGTCTGACTGTATGCAAAATAACTCAAAAACTTATCAGTGGATGTGGCTGATTTTTTTTTTTATGGATTTGACTTCATAAAACGAAGGGGTGACTAAATTTTTGGGAAGAAACGGGCGATGGGATCATGCTGAACATAAAATCCTGAAATCAATAACTATTGAAGTAATAGTGATGTCAGATATCAGATGTCTGTATGCATTCGTGATGATCTAAGATCACCCCAACAATCAGCAGCACCTGGTGACGGTGGGAAGGAAGAACTCTCCGTCTTGCACTGAAGTATGATAAACCTCCTGGTAAATTATTAAAGTTGGCAGCTGGAATTGAGGCAAAACCATTGTGTCAAGTTTTAATTTATGCCTGAATGAAGGTCTTTATCCACGAATATATAAATAGCAAAGGTTATTCCTTTCCTAAAAAATAGCAAAGAGTTACTTACAGGATCCAGTAGCTGCCCTTTTAGCATTTTATCTATTTTAAATAAACTTAATGAGAGTATTGCGTTTACAGAGATTCAGTATTATTGCACTAATGACAACATCAACTCTGATTTGCAACATGTTTTCAAGATGGGTTACCCAACATGTACTGCCTTAACACAATTAACTGATGATTAGTTAAAGCAAATTGACAAAATGTTAATGATCAGTACAGTACTATTGGACTTTGGTGCTGCTTTTGACCTCGCGTATGGATTTAAAACATCAGTTATTAAATGGATGAAGAGTTACTTATTTAATAACAGTGTGTGCTATTTAATGGTGCACTGAAAAATATACACAAATCAGGCATAACATTATGACCACCTGCCTAATATCGTGTTGGTCACCGTTTGGTGCCAAATTAGCCCTGACATATCGAGGCATGGACTCCACCAGTTCACCACCGTTCCTTCCTCGGACCAGTTTTGATGGCCATTACAATTTGGCCCTTGTCAGACTTGCTCAACTCTTTATCCTTGCCCATTTTTCCTGTTTCTAACACATTAGCTTTGAGAAAAAACTGTTCACTTGTTGCCTAATATATCCCACCCCGTTACCATTGGTTTCCACATAGCTGCACTTGAAGGCACAGCTGAGTGTGTTTCTGTTGAGTTTCTGAAACGACTCACTGCTACAAGCAAAGAAAACATTCTCAGCACTTTTTTTCAGTGTTATTCACTTGATCTGTCAGTGGTCATAATGTTATCCCTGATCGGTGTGTATTCTGTATTTACAAATTACTTTCCATCTGTGCTAAAATATGCACACATCGCTATGTATGCAGATGACAGCACAATTTACATATACGCTGAAAATATGAAAGAATATTTGGGAACGTTGCAAAAAGGGTTGATGTTGGTTTCTCAATGGGTTTCTAAAAACAGGCTCAGGCTGAACTTCTCAGAGACTAAGGCTACGTTCATACTGCAGGCAAAAGTGGCCCAAATCTGTCTTTTTTTGACAGTCTGAACTGCCCAGATCCATTTTTTTCAAATCGGATTCAGGTCACTTTCATATGTGGTCCTAAATCAGATATGTAGTCAATGTTTTTCAAAGCGACCTCAGTCTGAACAGTCATATCACATTTCATATGACTTTTACGTCACTGAAGTAAAACAGACGTCATAATTCTACGCTGGAGGAGGAGAGATGCGGCGAGATCAAATATCAACAATACACAAAATAAGCATGGCAGACAGCATTGATGGAGCTAGCCAGTGAAAAGAAAATGAAGTTTTACTCGCATGTTGACATGTGTAGCATCCGTATTTACTTCTGTAAACACAGTGTGCTGCGAATGACGTCACGCTTTCTTCTGGGCCTCATTTCAGGACCGTAGACTGTTCACACTGGAGTCTCATGGCGGTCGCATTTTAATTATAATGTGAAAGACCACACAAAAAAATCGGATCGCAGCAAGAAATCGGAATTGCCTGCAGTGGGAACGTAGCCTACGAGTCTGGTGCTTGCTTCCTGGTATAGTCTCGGGACAGATCAACAGCTGTCCATTGGGAGAGTTAGGGTTAGAGTTTGGGGTGAGGGGTTAGGGTTAGGGTGACTGGTTAGGGTTGGATTTATGGGGCAGCTGTGGCTCAGGATATAGAGCAGGTTTTCCTCCAACTGAAAGGTTGGCAGTTCGAGGCCTGACTGCTCACTGCTCGGCAGCCTCTGGTTCCCAACCAGTCACCAATGGACTGAGCCACTGCTGACCAACAAAACAAATGTATGGGAAATATTTCACTATGTGGTTGTATAAAATTTGATATCACCCTGTTGTTCTATTTTAAGATGGGTATTGTGTTTGTGTGTGATGGTTTACCTGTGGACTCCAGGAAGAATAGTTATTGCTGCAACAACAACAAATGGGGATCCAAATGAAATATAAAGTATAAAGGTGGTTGCGTCAGATTTGAATTCATGTCACAGTCTGTTGCATGTTACCTGAGGAAAATATTTCTGGCATTGTAATCTTGACCTTTCTGGCCTGATGGGAATAGTTACATTTTGCACTTGCTGCTTCCTTTGAGGTTCCAAATTCACTTAGTTTTATCCGACTCAGGGGAAAGTAAAAATGACAACATAAAAGCCGTGTGTGTGTGTGTGTGTGTGTCATTCATCAGAGTGACTGAGCCTCCTAAATATGACAAGTGGACCGTAGACAAAGTTAAAGAAATGAAAGCAGGATGAAAAATATATACGCTGAAGGAGAAAAGGTGGTGAGTTGTGGGGCTGATCGGCTGAAGGCAAGCAACAGGGCAAGGTTTGTTCATGTGGAACTTTTTGCTGGTCGGTGCGTTCTTATCCTCTTGTGGCACATTGAATGATAAAGTCTCAGGACAAATAGTGGAATTGCACTTCATGGTAGAAGGACACCGAAGATAACAAAACCATCTGAACATCCTGTCGTCTTTTCCTGAGGCCACAGCCCCTGAGCACCACATCGTGTCATCAAAGGGGAAAAGAGTTTTTAGACTCGCGAATCAGTCGTGAGTTGGATTCTAGAAATTATGTTGACAGCGCTTGTTGATTGGCTTATTATGCAGCTAGACGGAGATGTGATTAGGCGGGCTCCATCTGATTCACCATTGTTTTTGAAGCTGACCAGTATAATCAGATGGTTCTTGATGAGATTTTTCAGTGGCACATGTCATCTTTAGACATCTGTAGATCGTTGTTGCTCCAAAATGGCAACTTTTATGCAAATACACTCACCTAATGGGGACGATGTTGCTGTAACGGTAGAATTCGACAGAATTGCACCACGTCTCTACACTTTTGACAGTTTTGTCTTGTCAATGACAGTTCCTGGCTGTGTGCTGAGTGATTCTGTTCTTTTTTTCCCCCTCGATACAACATCATGCCGTGTTCAATCTCAGGCATGGGTTAGCATTTTAAATTAGGTGTCCATTTTGCCTTCATATCTACAGGAGATTGCTTTATCTCAGCAGCAGGTATGATAATAACTCTGTCGCTCTGTAATTATCATGACAGGTCTGTAAATAGATGCCAGTGTGAAGCTGGTCACGACATTAGAGCATCCCTTTTCGCTCCAGTGGCGTGACCATTATTCTGTCAGTGTCAAGACAATCAGGTCTCACTCATTTGAGTCCCTGTTAAGATGGACCCCAGAGTCATATTTACGTCCTTGGCATGCACTAAGGTGTTGGGTTAGAGCAGGTACTAATAAAAGCTGTCGTATTAGAAAGCCTTTTTGGTGCAACAGAGAGACACCGGCACTGAGCATTTAAATGGTTTTTGGGAGTAAAGTCACTGAGGAGTGTACGTTCATATTCAGTTTTAGCTCGTCCGGCCCAAGAACAACGAGCAAATGTCACAGTGACGCATCTGCCGTCTGTCCATCCATCCACAAGTCACAAGAATCACTACTCCTCTTAGAGGTTTCATCTGATTTTAGTGAAACATACACGCAATGATCGCCTAATGGGTCTTCGCAACAGCTGTGCTTGAGGTCAAGGTGTGGCAAATGGTTGTCGGTTTCCACTTTCACAAGAGCTGCTAGTCTTCCCTTAATATTGGTCAGAATTTATTGAAACTTTAACACACTGATTACCTGATGGATCGTTACCCAAATTGTGCTCAAGGTCAAGGTCAAGGGGGCACCTTTTATTTTTCACAAGAATCGCTACTCTTAAGTACGGCTGAGAAAACTCACATGTGGTTAGCTGTGCTTAAGACTACAGCAGCACAATCGTGTCACCTCTGTGACGAATCTACCCAGAGCCTATGATATGGTGGCGGGTGCCGTTACCAGCAGTTATTCTTTTGGGAGGTTTACCTGCATTGTCCCACAGTTTGCCACCAAGACACTGGTTGGCAGTGGGGTGCCTGTACTGCTGTTGAGTTTCTATTCTACTTCTTCTACTACAGTACTTTCTATCTATACTTCCTGTGTTTATGTCAGACAGTAACAATTAGAACAACAGAAATGCTACTTGAGTTAGAGCTGATAAATACTTAACAACAGATATTTGTAATAAGAGAACGGCTATGGAAAAAAGAAAGAAATCGATTTTTTAAAGAAGGGATGAAGAGCTAGCTGGAGGGAAACAAGAGTACCGAACTGGCCTGTCAAAGTTGTTGCGTTCTGTGTCGATGCGGCATGTGGTTACATTTCTGAAGAGGTGCGTGTCAGGTTACGTCCAGGGTTACGATGTAGGGTTTCACGAGGGTTTGCAGCTGCGAGGTTCCTACCACATTATTTTAATGCACAAGCATAAGTGAAGCTTTAGTCTGTTCCACTGAGTTTCTATTCTGGAACAATTTTTAGCACGTCTGGCCAAAGGAGCAGTGAGTTAATGCCATGGCAAGGCATCCTCTTTCTGCCTGTCCATCCACAATTCACAAGTATTACTACTCCTCCCCTTATTTTTGGTAAAGAATTTATTCAAACTTGCAACCAATGATCACCTAATGGGTCTTCACCCAAACTGTGCTCAAGGCTTAGGTCAAGGTCATATTCCTAATTTTACAGGCACTTTTTCATTTTCACAAGAATTGCTACTTCTCCTTCAATATTGGCCAGATTTCATGAAAAACCTGTGCACACCTAATGGGCCTTCACCAACATTAAGGTAAAGGTCATATTTGTCCTTCTATGGACACAAGACCACAGTAATGTCACACTCGGTCTGATGCTGAGAGTTTTGTTTCTTTAACAATGTTTAACTCATCCGACCAAAGGAGTGATAGCGTGATGCCCTGACAAAGCATCTTTGGCCTGTCAGTCACCCAATTTGATTAGATTAGATTACTTTATTGTCATTTCAACTACATATAAAATACACAGTGAAATGATATGACCCGGTGCCCCATACAAGGGTGGTGCCGGCCGGCCAGGGTCCGCCTCCGGCCCAGCACAACACCCCGCCCGCGATGTCCTCTTCCCCCGGTCACCGGCATCAGGCGACGCCGAGGACTGAAGTCCCGGTCCACACAGCAAGCTGACATCGGAACCAAAAACGTTGGTTTCCGGACGCTGCCCGGCAGGTCATGAAAAAAACAACGCCGCCGGATTGCCAGTTAGCCTCGTCCGTGGACGGAGCTATAATGGCGTCTGGTCGTCCTCGAACCTCCGACTTTCCACCACTGTCCCAGCGTCCACAACATCCGAACACCCGAATACCGGGTCAGAACATGGACAATCACAGGGGAACAAGCACCACCTTGGTTCTGGAGTGGCTGCGTGCTACTGTCGCGCCGCCATCTTGGTTTGTGGTCAAGGTTTGGGTACCCAGCCACGGGGGCCCACAAGCCTAGTGCCAGTCCCAAGCCCGGGTAAATGGGGAGGGTTGCGTCAGGGAAGGGTATCCGGCATAAAATCTTTGCCAAATCAAATATGCAGATTCATTGACGTTCTGACTGTGCCTGCAGATATGGCTCCTGAGTCCTGCGCTAACTAGGAGGTCACTCGCTGTGCCCTGTATAAGCTCTCTGCAGTCTATGAAAGGCATTTAAAGTGGATTTGCATTATTTGCCTATGCCTATGCCCTTCAGTGTTTGCTTGAGCTTTTAATACCTGGAATTAGCAGCACGTTGCACTCCGAGTGACTCTTCCTACGAACAGGTCCCATTGCTTCAAATCAGCCTCTGCTCTCTATTACTCCCTCTGATTATTATGAGGCTGCTCGCACTCCCCGCCGTCTTCTTTCTCCGACTACTTTATCGCTTCTCTCGCATGCCTGTTACATACACCCACAGATGCACGTATGCTGCCGCTGAGTGTTTGTAGCTGTTGTCGTTATTTAACTACAGTAAACAGCCAAGAGAGTGACACATGAA
The DNA here is from genome assembly GCA_015106775.1 of Etroplus canarensis. Taxonomy (NCBI): domain Eukaryota; kingdom Metazoa; phylum Chordata; class Actinopteri; order Cichliformes; family Cichlidae; genus Etroplus; species Etroplus canarensis. The sequence goes on from VUQH01087933.1 coordinate 7,954, forward strand.
AGACGCCGGAAACAGCAGTCGAAGAAAATCTGAAGGTAGATATAGTATGCGAATCCAAATATACAAACTAAGTGGGTTTGCTGTTGATCTAAATGCGTGACATGAACAGGAATCTGGGAGCCGGAAATTGATTGTACTTAACAGATATTCTTCTGCATTCTGCATCACTCCGGGTTTATTTATGGGAACAGTGTTTCAGAGCAAAGTTTACAGTACAAATACAAATATATCTCCATGTGGCATGAGTGGGGGGAAGACTGTGAGTGTCTCTATGCTTGGGCTTACGGCACAGTGCTGCGGTTGATGCCTCGCATCCTTGATTAAAGCCTTTCTCAGGTTAAGCTGCTTACCTGCAAGCATTTTCAAACATCCCTGTATACCTCAACTAACACAGCAATTCCAATGTCACCTGTGATATAGTATTTACACAGGATATGAAAAATTAAAGGTAATAGTATGTGTACATTTGCATTGTTATCACTGGTATTAGGGCGACACCAGGAAAAAAACAGGTCATTTGCATCATTTGAGTTTACATATTAGACTTTATGCCTTTAATGAGTACATTTTACTTTTATTCTCTGTGGGAAATTAAACAATTTGTATCTAAATTAAACAAGTATTAGGCATTTTCATTTTGTATAGTTATAATTATAGTAATTATCCACTTTAATTAGCGAGTGTTATGTCTGGACAGTGTATTAAAATATATGTTTATCCAGTTTAATATTGGGTGTGCTTTCTTAGTTGGAATTCGCTGGTTTATTGCTGTTACCTTTATTCTTTGTGGAATGGTGCCGCTAGGGCAAAGCAGTTATGATTGGGGTCATGTCCAATAAAAGTTTTGATACAACAGTTCATAACACAAGTGCAACTTAAAGGGCTTTACGACAGCAAAAGGCAAAAATAAATAAAAGGGAACATCGGTAAAATTCATTAAAATTTAAAATGAACAGTAATAAGGATAAAAGATGAATACATTTGATTGTGATTGTTTCTCCCCTCCATCGTCTTTCTTTGTTCTGCATGTTCTGTTCATCTTTTCCTCGTGCACCTTGGTCTCTAAGCATTTCCACTTGTCTGCTGTAATTCAAGGGGTTTTACAAAAGTGTTACATTAACTGCTTCGGAATGACGTAGTCCCCCATTTTCAGAGGCTCAAAAGTAATGGGACAAACTAACAGCATTTTAAATCTAAGGGTTGTTTTGAATACTTTTAAATCACTGACTCCCAAAAGCCAAGATCCCACAGACATCACAAAATGTTGTTTCCCCTCCTGAGATGCTCTGCCAGGCCTTTACTGCAGCCGCCTTCAGTTGCTGCTTGTTTGTGGGCCTCTGCCTTCAGTTTTGCCTTCAGTAACTGAAAAGCTGCCCTGTTGGGTTGAGACTCGGCTGTGGAACAATATCCCATGTCTTGGCCTTGAGAACCTCTTGGGATGCTTTTGCAGTTTGCTTTGGCCCAGTATGGATTTGCACTGTGAAGCATGGTCTGATGAGTTGTGCAGCATTTGGCTGAATCTGAGCAGAAAGTATAGCCCTGTGCATATCAGAATTCATCCTGCTGCTGCTGCTCTCATCAGTCACATCATCAATAAAAACAAGTGACCTGGTTCCACTGGGAGCCATGCATGCCAATGTCATAACACTAGCTCCACCATGTTTGACAGATGATGTGGTATGCTTCAGATGGTGAGCTGTTCTTTCCCTCTCTATACTTTTAATTTCCCATCATTCTGGTTCATTCTGATTTTTTATTCCAGAACAGGGCAGGCTCTGTTAGATGTTTCCTGGCAAAATCTAATCTGGCCTTCCTGTTTTTGAGTGGTTTGCACCTCGTTGTAAAACTTCTTCTCACCTGTGGAGAGGTTGTAGGCCAGTGGAGTTAATGGCCAAAAAAAGGCCAGTTCAAGGCCAACTTTCAGGGTCCCCCTTGGACTCAGATATGTGGAGGTGTACTGGAAGACTGGAGAGGTGTCAGTTCATTCTTTATCTAAAGAAGGAATTCTGTGATCATCATCCGCTGTCATTGTTTACCCTGGTCTTCCAGGCCTTTTGGGTGTTGCATCACTTCTATTAAAGAACGTCCTAGATGATTGATTTGGCCCCTCCTAAAGTTTTTCCCCTCTTCCTAATAGCTTGATTTAATTTTTTTCGGTCTGTTGATGGCCTCCCTCAATTACATCGACGTCTCTTTCTACCTCATATTGAGACCTTCAGTGAAAAGCTACCAAACGTGAGTTGAATGAAGTCATGAAATAATGAGGGAACAGTGCTTTTTTGAGCCTCTGAACTTGGGCGGGGGCTGTATATAAAAATGGCTGTAATTCCCAGACAGTAAATCTAATACGTGTGTCAAACCCCTTGACTTATAGCTGAAAGCCTGCAGTTCAGTCACATCTTGATAGTTTGAGTTGCGGTGGTGTCCAGAGGCAAAACTGCAAAAATGGCCTCCGTCCAAATACTTATGGGCCTAACTGGATCTTCTCTCTGAAGTCCCCTTTCCTCCCTCCCTTTCCTCTCATCCTTCAGGTGCTGGCAGGCTATCTTTAGGAAACATTTCCATATCCCCTCACTGCTCACGTCTTACCGTCAGCGTAATTGATTTATTATATATTATATGTTCCAGAGTTAGCATGAGTCATTTGCATATAATGGGTTGATAACTGATGTAATAATGAAAGCCCAGAGCCGTGCGCAGGAAGGATGAGGCTCCCAGGACTAATGACCATTTAAATAATGCACAATAAGTGATATTTTCCAGCCAGATCAAAACCTCTGGAGCTGTGCG
>VUQH01087944.1:0-14211 GCA_015106775.1 Etroplus canarensis
GTGTATAAACATAATATCTTATTCCTGTACACTTTTTTCTTTTTGAAGTTGGGAAAAATAAAAAACCCTTTACCCACATGGCTGTTGAAGGTTTATTGAAGAGATATTATTATGAACCTTCCCACCCGGGCAGTTTTGGAGGTGTTTCCAGACTCGCCAGAGCTTTGCAGGATGAGACGGGTGAAAATATCGACATAAAGAAGATTAAAGATTTTTTATCTGAACAAGACGCTTACACCCTCCACAAACCAGCTAGAATTAATTTTCTAAGGAATAAAACTTTTGTACCTCGTGCTCTGAATCAGTTTCAAGCTGATTTATGCGACATGCAGGCCTTAGCTGAACATAACGAAGGGTATAAATATTTATTAACTGTTATAGACATATTTTCAAAAAAGGCTTATGCCAGATGTTTAAAAACTAAAACAGGTGTAGAGGTGTCAAAGGCCTTCGAGTCCATTTTAAAAGACAGTCAGATCCCTGAAAAACTGCAGACCGATGCAGGAAAAGAGTTTTTTAATAAAAGTTTTAATGCATTAATAAAAAAGAACGGTATTAACCATTTCTCCACAGCCAGCGAGCTAAAAGCAGCTGTTATAGAGAGATTTAATCGCACACTTAAAGGCCGAATGTGGAGATATTTCACGGCAAATAACACTCTGAGATATATAGATATTTTACAAGATTTGATGCAGAGCTACAATAACAGTTTCCACAAGTCCATTAAAATGACTCCGAATCAAGTGACAGCTGACAATACCCCTGAAGTATTCAAAAACTTGTACGGTTCATTCCCCTTTCAGAAAAAGATGAAAATGAAATTTAAACAGGGGGATACCGTACGCATCTCTAAACTCAGAGGTGTGTTTGATAAAAAATATGAGCAGTCTTTTACCGATGAGCTGTTCACTGTTTCTGAGTGCATCCCCCGGCAGCCGCCTGTGTACAAAATAAAAGATTATGACGGCGAAACCGTAGAGGGGTCTTTTTATGAGCACGAATTACAAAAAGTCACTGTGGGGAAGGAAAAGATGTATCAAGTGGCCGAAATATTGGCTCGCCGAAAACGAGGCAGTCAGAAATATGTCCTGGTCAGATGGAAAAACTGGCCTGAGAAATTTAACTCATGGGTCAAAGCCAGCGAGCTGAAAAGCGTGTAAAAGCCGTTTCAGCGCTCATATCAGACTCATTTTCACCATGGACTCCTCCAGCGAGGGATTCTATCTAACTCTCCCGTCAAACGCCAGTGTGGACATGTTTAAAAACAATACAAGCTCTAGTTTCAGAGTGGATTTACCCCAGCATATCGATTTAGAAGGGGCGTGGCCCTCACCGAAATTTCGTATGTCAACAGCTGGTATAATCTCCCTCACGAAGACGCTTTTTTTGAATGGCGTAAAAAACCGAAACCGGATGAGCCACCAACACCGGGCAACGTGCAGAAATTCACTGCAGGGTATTATTCTAATATGAAACAGCTCCAGGTAGAGATAGAAAACCATCTTAGACAGATTAAAGCGGATATTTATTTACCGATCAACCCCATTCAAAAGAAAATTGAATTTCAGACCGGTGGTCAGCACCATCTACAGTTCTTCGCACCCATGGCTATATATGACTGGCGTTGAAGCTGGGGTATGGCTTCAATTTGACACACGGATGGCGTCCTATCCCGCAGATATAAGGGCTGGTTTGTATCATCTTTACCTATATTCCGATATTGTGCGACAGCAGGTGGTCGGCGACGCTCATGCTCCTTTACTCCAAGCGAATAATTTTGAAGGAGATTATGGTGATATAATAATGAGGACTTTCAATCCAGCCGAGTACTTGGAAGTCAGCAAAAAAGCATCTGGAAAGCGTTCATATTGAAATTAAGATGGATCAGAACAAGCCGGTGAACTTTAAATACGGTAAAACTATAGTGAAACTCCATTTCAGCCGGTGAAGACTCTGAGGTGATAAAGGATCATTTTTTTCATGGCCGCTATGAATTTGGACCCCCGTCGCTTCGTCAGCTATTATGAGACACAGGCAAGAGCGGGCATCCCCGGATTCCAGGGGGCACCGGTGCTTTACGGACGGGGTTTAGGTTCTATTTTTCAAGATTATTCCGTTTTGTGTCACCCTTGCTAAAGTCCGGCGTAAATATTATAAATCCGCATATTAAATCCGCCGTGAAAACATTGCGAGTGACATCATAGGATGTGTGGTTGCTAAATTCAACCGACCTGATAATCAACCCGAAGCCCAGGAAGGTTCCGGCATTCATATATTATCGCAAAAACCTAGAAAACGCCCCCAGGGCAGCGTGTAATTAAAAAACTTGCTACCCAGACCAAGAAAAAGTCAGTTGCAGCGAGGAAGCCTTGAGGACGGAGGTCCCGCGATATTTTTAAAAAGAAGAAAATGGCCCTCCTGCATGATAAATCACGCGAGTATGTTATGTCAGAATTGAAGCTTTTCACAGCCCCTTTAACACAATTGTCCATTGAGGAAAAGTCATATGCTGAAATTTTATCAATTGCCGCTATAACTGAAAGAGGACCCATTGAATTTTTTATTCCTGGTAACGGAATCCAATATTTGGACTTGAATGACACACTTTTGAATTTAAGGTTAAAGATTACCAATGCAGATGGTACAGACATAGCTGATAATGCAGCTGTAGGGGTGATTAATTACCCTCTCAAAGCAATCTTCTCACAATGCGATGTAATTCTCGGGGACCGGCTGGTGTCAGAAGCTAGTGCCACTCACGGCTATTGCTCCATCATTCAAACTTTATTAAATTACTCTGAAGATGCGCTAAAAACTCAATTTGGCGCTGGATTATTTTCAAAGGATACTGCAGGTGCCATGGACTCCGCAGTGACCGTTAATGGACCGAACAGAGGCCTTGTCAGAAGGGCTCGCTACAGCCAAGGCTCACGAGTGTTCCATGTTATGGGACCCCTGCACGGAGATATTTTCTTCTACGAAAGACTGCTGTTAAATTCTGTTGACTTGAGAATTAAACTGAGAAAAGCAAATGATTCATTCTGTCTTATGGCTCCTGCACGTGCCGATTACCGTCTAAAAATACTCAGAGCGTCCCTCTTTGTCAAAAAAGTGACAGTTTCTCCTGCTGTACGGCTAGGCTTCTCTGCAGCCCTTATGAAAGCCAATGCTCTGTACCCTATTTCGAGAATCAGCGTAAAAACGTATTCAATACCAGAGAATTCGCGAATATATAATCAGGAGAATCTATTTCTAGGCTCACTACCCAAGTATGTAGTTTTAGGTATGGTCGACCATGAGGCCTTCACAGGGAGAACAGATTTAAATCCCTTTAATTTTGTCCATAATAATCTGGAATTTCCAGCTTTATGTCTGGATGGAAAACAGGTTCCTGCTAAAGCTTTCCAGCCGCATTTTAGAAATGGCCAGTGGGTCTGCGAATATTACAACATGCTTTTAGCTACAGGACGACATTTAACAGATCAACCCCTCAGCATAGAGCTTGACGATTTTCAACAAGGATATAATCTTTCTGTATTCAATTTTATACCCGTCAGAGGACAGTCAAGCGCTGTCACCTGTTAGCAAAGGAAATTTAAGACTGGAGTTAAGATTTGCAGCGCCTCTTGAAAGGACCACAACTTTAATAGTGTATGCCTGTTATGATTCTATTTTTGAAATTAACGCAAAAAGACTGGTGCTAGTGGACTACTATAAAAAATTAATAACCATCAGCTGGAGAGCATTTTGCATCGTCTGCTTGGTGATAGATTCGGCGGGGTATGGGCTTCTGACTAATTATCTCTACTAGGGAAATCTTTCAACAGACCCACGTACTTTGTAGTGCACATAGACCCCCGACATTTACCAGGGCAGCACTGGTTGGCTTTAACTTTGGAATCTGACGGGAGTGCTACATTTTTTGATTCTTTTGGGTTTCCCCCTGACTTTGCATACTACCCTCAAAGCATACTGTCTTTTTTAGAAAATCACGCACGGGAAATTTATCACCATCAAAGACAACTCCAGCACCCTGACTCCATAGTCTGCGGGCAGCACTGCATATTTTATTTAGTAAAAAGAGCATGTGGATTGTCTTACAGCCGCGTGTTTTCTCTGTACCAAGATGATGTAAGAAAAAATTATACCATGGTCTCAGATTTTGTACAAAGATATGTGAAATGCATAAGGAAATGTCAAGCACGAAGTTTCTATCACACCTCCTGCTCCATATTTTTAATGAATGTCATAATTAAATGTTAAATATGAATGCTGTATACAAAAAAAACCAAAACACGGTGTGTAAAATGAAACTTTGAAATAAATATCTTTTATTGAATATACATCGTCACGTACATTTTTTCTTAATACTCTAACCATGTAGGTGAAAGATCAACAGTTTTTTCTTCTTCTTCTTCACTTCGTCGTCTGGCACGTCATCTGGATGAGGAGAGTGATGCCTCGGGTGTTCCTCTCTCATCATCAACAACATCCTTGGGGTGTAAGCCTTGTCTGAAATGAAGGATGTGCTGACGGACTTGAGTATTAATCACTGATGAGAGAGGTATTTTTAACTCTGAGAGGGCTTTCAAAAACACATCCCAGCCTACGGGCTTTCGAGTTTGTCAGTTTTTATGAGAAACTGATAAGAACTCCATTAAATCCAACATGTGACTCCCTCTAAGAGGAGTATTTTGATAGACAAATTCCCCATCCTTATTCCAACTGGCAGTACTTCTTGAATTGAATATTTAACGCATAACATAGTCTGTGTTCTTCTTAAAACGAGGGTTCACATTGTCCAGAACTTCCCTTAAGATTACATTTTCATCAGTCTCTTTTGTAGCTTCTTGTTGTTCTTGTTCTTGTTTCGGAAGAGAGAGGGTGATTTCTCTAGTTTCCTCTTCTCGCTGTTTCCGTAAATTAAGATACCGGTGTAAAAGCATGTTATATTTTTTAATCTTCTCATCGGGTGATAGGCCTTTCTCGTCAAGTATCCCTCTCATTTTAACATCCAGTTTGTTTTCGGCTTTCTCTCTGATACCTGCCTCCCTGAAACGCGTCGTCGTTTCATAAACACGTTTCATTTGTTCCAGAGAAATCAGGTACATTTTCTGCATTTTTTCCTTTCTTCTTCTTCTCACTTTCAGAGAACTTTGTCCAACACAAGTTGCCCCACAAAAGGTAAAATCGTAGTGAGCAAAAGTGGTAAAAATCCTCCTTTTTGAGCTAAAATTCGTTTCTGACTTAGTGGGTTATTTTTCCGGGCCATCAGCCGAATATTTTCCTTATGTCATCTGAGTCTTTTGTACTGACACTGAGCTATGGGGTGTCCTTTTAAAAGATTAGCACATATCTTGCATAAGGTGTGAATAAAATTGGTAGAGCAGTTTTCTAATATGATTTTCGACGTCTGGCAGAGCTGGAAGCCAATGTCTTCAACAGCGGGAGATTTCTTTTATTAGCATCTTCTAAACTTTCTAAGAAAAAGTTTTTCCGTCCCGGAAAGATTTGTTGAGCTAAAATATTCATCTGTAACTTGTCTCTAGGGTTTTTAAACAGGATAATATAATTGCTATTAAGACTTATCGTTCGGCTATATTTCCCTTGATGGAAAGTGTTTTGAGTTAGGAAAAAAATGCTCATTTTTTTATGATGGTGGTATTGTGTAAATATCTTAGTGATATCGGGATGATCAGATGCTTGAAAGATGAGGTCATCTAAAATTATTAAATGATTCAGGTTTCTAGGAAACAGGCTCTCATCCTCAAAAGAATCAGGTAGTCCTTCAACGAACTTTATTTGTTCATTTTTATTTCGCAGTTCATCATACAATGGTTGATATGAGCTGTAGATCCATACAATGTTTCCAACATCACCGTTCACCATGTTTACAATTCTCCAAAACATGTTTAGCAAAATATGTCTTTCCAGATCTGCTCAGGCCAATGAGAAGAGCTTATTGTACATTTTCAATATTATTTTACAAATGAAAAAAAAAAACAGTGATACATATCATTAGTTTTACATAAACAAGGGTTATGATTGTCTTAAATAGGATTTAACTATATACCTGAGAAGGGTAGTTGTAATCTGGGGTGCAAGTTCAAGTACATGCCCAGCAGCTCTATCCCCATTGTACAGCCTTTACGCTGAGAGCAAAAGTTTTGAAGGGTCGAGGTGATGGGGTGCAAAATCCCTTCCACAGTTGCCTATTACATGGCCGCCCACCCCAAAATATGGAGGGACAAGAAAAAAAAAGAACCATACATGCCATAGTCATGATAAAGACATGGCATTTTTCACACTCTTCTTTCTTCTCCTCTTCCCCCATAAAAACAAACAAAGACAATAATCGTTCAAAAAAAGAAAAAGGTAGCAAATCCCATTAGCTAAATTTAACTGTATAAAACAAGCATCATGAATAGTTGTATCAGATGTATAAACTGAGGTCACAATGGTTCTTTTTGAAGTAATCACAATAACACCAACAGCTACTATCATATCAGGGAAGATTATAGTAATGAATATAACAATAATTGCATTGACAATAATGGTGTAAGATTGGTGTTAGTCATATTGGTAATAGAAGTAATAGTAAAAGTGACATAATTGGACATAGATTTTTGTGTTAGGAATCATGCAACCGCATGTGTTCATTTGTTAAAGATTATAGATCACTTTTGTTGAATTCAGCTGCTTTTTTGTTTGAGGAAAGCAAACATTTTTTTCTAAATATATTTGATCTAATAAAAGCTTTTATTTTCTGTTCAAACGATGGCTTTCTTGGTGATAGTTAGGGCTGTGAAGAAGATACTAGAGGTGGAGGTTTGTAATTGTTGACATGCCTCCTAGGATGAAACTCCAGGAGATAAAGGGATGTGGCAGTCCAGTATATGAAATAATGGAACCATTTCTGACGAGACTCCAGCAAACAGTAGATGGATAAAAGGGCCAGAAGCATCTCTCAGCACCTGTGTCAGATTTGTGCTGGATTTTTTTCCCCTGAGTTCTTAAGGACTTGACTTTCAGATACTGTTCATCTGTGGTAGATAATTTTTTAGGCATGCTACGTATCTGCTGTGCTCCACTTGTCCAGTTCCCCCTTTTTTTTTTTTTTCCCAGGATACAGTGCATACCATGCCAGTGCCGCTGGCATGAAAATGAGTAAAACAGCAGCCAGTATCCAAAGAAAACCTTTGAAACACCTTCAGAAAGCCTGAAGAACTACTGCTCAAAACCCTTTAAAAGATCAAAGAAAGCCTGACTCTTTGGAAGCAAACTATAAAGATATTGGGGTGCCCAAGACTTTAGCACAGCATTGTATATATGTATTTAGTATATTTTATTGTATTTTCATGTTCTGTTTAATTTTCATTTCTTTTTATCCCTTATATACGAGTACAAAATGACTGCCAGTTCATATAAACACAACCCGTAGCTGTCAGATGACAAATGTCTGCTTACCCCACAAGTGTTCTCGATTATTTTACCTGAATACACCTCTCCTCATGACTGAGTTGGTGGTTGCAGACTTTGCTTTATTGACATCTCCCAACTTTCCTGTTAGTTTTGTGGCCCCCTTTAGAATCTCTTAACAGTAGCAAACTCCCAGCAGAGCTCCACTCAACGTAAACCTGAGAAGCCATCTAACGCAGTAACTGAAAACACCTGTGTGGGTGTGCGGGGCTTTGAGAATTGTGTACAAGACATCTTATCCAGTGGTGTTGTGTTTTAATATTAAAGTTATATCCTCTCAAGACACAGTTCAAACACCCCCGCCTCACTTGTAATGTACATGTTGACAGCAGCTGCCTGCAGCTTCTGCACTGTGTTACAGTAAATGATGGGTTAATAGTCAGAACAGTTATTTTTAGTAAATACACACGTGGATACTAGTCCCTGGTTGCCCAAAAATATGTTTAAATAATTGTTCATTGATCCATAGTGGCACATAGACCGAAGAATAGCCGGTTGCTTAGAGAAACAGTGGAAATACCTAAACAGAACATTACAAGTCCACTAAGTATAATGCAGTGTAATAGCTCTGTGAAGGGGAGAAAAAGCAACTGTATGTATAGGTCTACATACCTATATACATACATACACAGTGTAGAAAGAATGTCCCAAGCAGATACTGTTCAGATTGTCTGGTCTGAAAAAAATGGGAACTCTGAAATTACTTAACATGCACTTTTGCATGGTCCAGCAATACTCTGTGAGGCTGCTGAAATACCCTTTCCCCATTAAAAAAAGACATTTCAGCTTCTTGCTGTTCAACACTGCAGGAATTACTGCTACAGTTTATATATTTATTTATTTTTGATTAATTGTGAAGCCCTAATGGACGAGTAGATTATATTCATGAGCTACAATTCACTGTCATATTGACTTCCACTGTTGGTAGCTGAATGACATCTGTTAAGGGCATCTGTTTCAAGGAGAAAAGGCCATTACAGTCACCAATACACACGCACACACACACACACACACACACACAAAAGTGTTTGAGGTAAGCAATAACAGCAGACTTTCGCCAGTGATGATCCAAGATAGGATCGCCTCCAGGCAGAGTGGCAATAGTGTTCTCTTCCGCTTTCTCTCTCTCCCCCTTGCATAAATAAAAGTGTAAATGGGTCATCCATTATGAATAGTGATACAAATGAGGCCACATTTCCAATATCCTGATCATCCTTGCTAATATAGACGGAAAGTCTATCAATCTGCAGTCTGATTAAATAGAAATCTTTCTTTCTTTTCTTTCTTTCTTTCTTTGCTTTCTCTAAACATTGCAAATTGTTCATGCATAATTAATGATAGATACGGATGGAAGCAGAGCTTTTCCCATAGACACTGAAGGAGAGGTGGGATGAAGCAGAGAAAACGTGCCACCTGTGTACACTTCCCTGTTCCATCATCTCATCCGTGTATTTCTGAAATGTCACAATTTTTATTTTTCTGATTGACGGTCACCTTGACAGGAGCAACTATTATTTTGACACCGCTTCACTGTCACCTGGATTTCAAATGGTGAGAGATCACAACTTTCTGTTTTGAACAGAGGCAGAGGTGACTGCTGATGTATTTAGCAATTAATTTATAGACAGGCTCTGGACTAAATGTCCTCACACACAGACAGGGCAAATTAAAGTTTTGCACTGCAGCTCACCAAAGCCTTTTATAATCCTTTCAACATTTTGAACTTTCTATTTAATTTTTGGTCTACTGACTCAAAACATGTAATATGCAATTGTCATAATAAATACTGAAAATAACATTAATTAGAACAACACATGAATGTTTAATACCATGCGCAAATGTATATGCTGGCAGTCAATGAAAACACATCGACTTGAAGATTTTAACTTATTATATGTCTTATAAAAAAATAAAACATGATCTTTGTTTGATCAGGTTTTACCCAATGATGAACCCAGTAATGAACAAAATAAAATAGTAACTCAAGATCAATTCTTGTTACACTGTTCTTGCACACAATCAAGACCTCAGTACTGTGGCCTCTAGGATCTACTGATCGTGCCATAGGTCCTTGCTGGATGCTGTCTATCATCCACAGAGGCTGTGTATCATGGGCCCTGGGTTTTGTTTTTTAAGTTGTATATGTATATAGTAATGGTTATCACTTTGCCTCGTTTTATTTATTGTTAAGTTTTGATTGTCATTCATTCTTTAGTATTTTGAGTCTTAGTTCTTGTTGCATCTTAGTTCTTGTCCTGTTTGTGTTTTCAGAGTATTATCGGGGCCCCCCTGTGCCTCCTCTGCCTCATTCTCATGTGAGCTTATCTTTCTGTTAAGCTCAGCCTTGTTTCTGTTCAGTTATTACTTTCACTTCCTGTTTTACTTTGGTAGCCATTTTTATTACCTGAGCTTTGTGTTCAGTTTTAATTGCTCCCCTGACTCATTGTCCTGATTGTTGTCATATGTGTCATGTGACCCCCCCTCGTGTTGTAAAACTCTAATTACCTTGTGTGTGTATATATGGATTTGTCTCTTCCTCAGACTTTGTCTCTTTATATATCTCTGATTGTTCCCCAGTGTGTTTTTTCCAATGGAGTTATAAAGCTGTGTTTATGGACTCTGCTATTTTTCTGTTTTGGACTTACATCCACCTAAAAGAAAAGGTGAGTTTTCAGTTTTCTTCAAGTCAGTGTTCTGTGTCTGCATTTGGGTCCACTCTCCAACACATTCCAAATCCTGACATTGTGGTCTAGTGATTCTAGACTAAAAATGCATATGTTGACTGATTACAAGGGGCTCATTACAGCTCTCTGGAATGCACACCCTCAGTAATACCAAAAGCATTATGCTGTTTCTCACATGTTATTGTGGCACAATTATAAAAATTTGCATCTTTTACACAGCATTTGTGTTTTGCTTTATATAAAGAATGTTTGTAAACAGATAACCTATCCTTAAACCCTAACTCAATAACAAATCTAAAAATCAGCAGGATTTTGACTTGTGATAAACATGAAATTATTGAAGCATGAAATCCTCCGGATTGATTACTCAGATTATTATATATAGACTCAGTGAATGCACCTGAATGTAATATACATCACAAAATGTCCAGGCACGTCAATTTAATAATTATAAATCCACCCAGTGTTATAAAGGGATTAAACTCAGTTGCTTATGGTTTGAAGGATGGTTTGAAAAGTTATTTCCCGAATTCAAGGGAATTGAAGAATTCAAGAAATTTCCCTGAATTTCTTAAATTTCCTGATTTCTGGAATACTTTTTTCTCAAAATGTCAAGACATTGAGAATGTGGTTTCACAGAATATGTAATGAAGAGAGATACTATGGGCTAGAGCCATGAGAAGGTGTATCAGTAAGCTAAAGGTGTTTATGCATATGTGTGCACCCTCTACCGAAGGATTATTAGTCAGTCAGTTGTATTACGACGAGAACTAAAAATTCTTACAGGTATTTGTATATATGTATGTATTATACAATAACAGTGCAGCCAGATATGGTCCACATCAAAACCAGTGTGGAGGAAAGATAAAGAGACCAGTGAGATTACAGTACCAGTGATTGCTATCATTGTTCGTCTGACAGCATTATGACATTTTGAGACATAATTTTACTCTGGATCCCTTTGATACTGAAATCTTCAAAAAAGCCCCATCTTTGTTAAAAAAAAATGTGTAATTCTTTAAAAGAGACACATTTTTTCAGATCAGTTGCTGCTTGTCATGCATTATTTTTGCTTTCACATTTATTTACCTCACTGTTAGTACGCAGTCAATATATAACACTGAAAGACGGCTACAGACAGACTGTAAAGGATCACTTCACTGAGGCCATTGCTCACTGATATATTAAATCCATCCCGACATAACCCAAAAAATGAAAATATTGGTCAAGTTGCAAAACTTAAATAGCTGACCTCTTGTGGCCCAATAAGTAATTGCATCCAAAATCTTTTATGTTTTCAGAAAATCCATGGTGTAATCACTATCACTCCTTTTCAGACAGCCAAGTTGGATGAGTTGGGACTCACCCCATGTAATTGAGCCGTAACTGAGAAAACAAGCAGAAGTTTATAACTTGTGGTTTTCACTTAAAAATGCTCAAATTTTAACCCATGACCTCGCATTTTCATAAATGTAAGCAATTCAACCAGTTTCCCAAATCAAAGTCTTGTGCTTTATCCATGGCTCCACCAATCCTGCCTTTCCTGGCTGTAGACTTTACCACTATTTATCCTACCTCAACCGACTTTCTCAAGGCTTTCAGGCAGAAAGGGTTTTCACCGTCTTTCCTACGAAGGTGTTAGACTCACAAATCTGCCAGCATTCAGGTTGTTTCTGCAAACAGTCATGTTCGTAATCTTTTGAAAGTGGTCAGTATTAATCAACCTGCTCTTGCATGTAGGTATTGGAACATGTTGCATGAACGTGTTGATTGCTGCTTTTGTTTAGCAATCCCAGTTCATTTGCTCACCTACTCTGTTAGAATTACATATAAATAACTAGGTTACTTGATGTATGTCACGATGTGTATTTTACAAACATTAAAACCTGGACATAAATATTTGTGCATTAACTCTGGTTTGTTATGCACATAAACAGTCAGTGAGTAATTAAATCAAATAATGGTAAACATTACCTAAATTCCAATGTTTAAAGAACAAAATGCTATTCCAAAGTAATTGATATCAGGGCCAATTCAAATATAATTATCAGTGACTTTAAAACTATATGTCTTCCTCTAGACTGACAGCTTATTTTTCATTTGTAAGTAGATCACTGGTTTCCATCCATTGCTGTGAGGTTTAGCACATGAACCTCACTCAGAAGTACTGTAGTTCAGTGTTTTGTTCATGCAGAGGTTAAGTAGTGACTGTCCACATGGATACTCTTTTAACACTCTTTAAATGTTACTGGTTAATACAGGACATTATATGACAAAGGTAAGATTTATAGTAGTAGTAATTACAGCCGTACACTTTTTCTTTTAGATATTAATTCTTTCACGAAAAAAAAAGAGTGGACAGCCAACCTTCCCCGGACAAATAAATATTGTTTAGAGGCTGTCTGTCTAGGTTACTGGCTGACTACTGAGTGATAGGAGGCAGAGTAAAGTTGTACACATGTTTTGAAAATTCAGAAATGAATGACATTGTGTCATGTAGGACAGCAAGCAGAGCAGCTGTGCTGCCCGATGCCACTCGGTGTGGCACATTGATGCATGGCATGCCTAAAGACTGAAGCAAAAGCAGTGAGATAGATAGTCTCAGAAAGAAGAAGAGAATGTTGCCTGATGCAATTCCTTGTGTGTGCGTCG
The DNA here is from genome assembly GCA_015106775.1 of Etroplus canarensis. NCBI lineage: Eukaryota > Metazoa > Chordata > Actinopteri > Cichliformes > Cichlidae > Etroplus > Etroplus canarensis. Next base: position 12,816 of record VUQH01087944.1, read on the forward strand.
ACATTTGGGAACGTGTGAGGAAGAGACCGAGGGTGTGTCAGTACATGTGCACACACGAGTGTGCGTGTTTTCACGTATGTGTGTTTGGTGTCATTTGCATGCAGGTCATGATGACCCTCTCCTCTCATCTGAGATTCTCATTAATTCAAAACCTCTAAACGCGCTCACACACACACACACACACACTCACTCATGGGTACGGCAGGGCCTACACAGGCCATCATATTCTAATCACTGCTCCCTGCCCCTTCAATCTCTTTTTCTCCTCATCTTTCTTTTTCACCCTGCCACTCTCCAGATTCTCTCCCCCTCTTTATCCCCTCCACCCACCCTACCCCCACATATGCCTCCCCTCACTTTCTTTTTGCTGTCTTCTCTCTCTCTCTCTTTTTTCTGCCCTCCAGGTCTTTCCATCTCCCTCTCTCCTGTCTGTCGCTCTCATGTCTAATTGGGGTAAACACTCAGAGCAGGTTACTAGGAACACCTTGCCATGTAGACACCTCGTTTTGACACCCTGCCATTATGTCCCCATTATTGTGATACCCTTGCATGCCCCGTGTAAGATGAAACACAGCTGACCTTGTTATGATGACCCTGTGTCTAATGCCATACTGTAATGACATCCACTCATTACACTGTTTAGGCTGAAGTCAGAAAAAAATCATGCAAGAACTATGCTTTCATTTTTTTTTCCCGCTATGACGCCAGTGTCCCTTCATTTTGATACTGGGTAACAATGTGCTGATGGACAGCAGCAGACCAGTTCAAAGTGGCTGGCTCATATCGCAATGGTAAGATGTTTGAGCCTTATAAAGCCTATATTTACAGAACAAATGTAGAAGTATACTGAGGAAATGCTGCTGGTGTTATGGCCCTGGGTTTTTGTGCTCCTTTCCTGTTTTTTTGGGGGTGTGGGGGGGTTGTATATTGTTTTGGGCATTTTTTTTTTTTTTGCCAATATATTTATTGTCTTTTTCAAAATTATTTCACAAACACATAACATATACACATACATACACATACACAGACTGCATGCCCTTGCATCATAAAAAAAATAATAATAAAATAAAATAAATAAATAAAAACAAATTAAGAAAAATAATAATAATAAATAATAAATTTAAAAAATGGAAAAAGAAAAGAAAGAAAAGGGTGGGGAAGGGGGGAGGAAGAAAGAAAACGGGGGCTACATTTTACAATGTTCATATATCATTTCATAAAAATCTAACACTTTCATTTGTCATCATATTTATATATGGTTCCCAGAGTTTATCAAAGTCTTTTTGTTTGTCTTTGGCAATGTATGTTAATCTTTCCAGTCCAATACATTCAGAAAGTTCCTTCATCCACATCTTCATTGTAGGAGCATCCATACTCTTCCAGCATAGTGCAATAG
>VUQH01087947.1:0-16272 GCA_015106775.1 Etroplus canarensis
AATTGGTGGGAATGCCCATGAAAACTGGGCCCTGTTAAGGCTACTTCCATTTATAATTGGACCTCTGGTTCCTGAAAGAGAAATGGCATGGCTTGTACTGTTGGACTTAAAAGATATTGTAGAGCTTGTGGTTGCTCCAACACACACAGATGAGTGCATTGCATATCTTGAAGGCAAAATTTCAGAGCACAGACAAAAGTACCAAGAACTCTTTCCTGATGTGCAACTTCTACCAAAACATCATTATCTGGAGCATTACCCTCAACGATCAGGATGTTTGGTCCTCTAGTGGGACACTGGACAATGCGTTTTGAAGCAAAGCACCATTTTTTTAAGCAAGTTGCACGTTACACCAGTTGTTTTAAAAATGTGCCCCTCTCACTAGCCAGCAAGCATCAGCTAATGATCTCATATCACCTAAGATCATCCAGTTTTGAAAAAAATGCCCTGGAGATTACAAATGTCTCAACTGTGCCTGTGGATGTTTTAAAACAAGAAATAGCACAGACTATTCAACAGAAGTTCCATGGTGCAACTGATGTTCACCTTACTAAGTGTGTATCAAGTAAAGGTGTAAATTACAAAAATGGGATGATAATTGCTCATGGGTCCACAAGTGGACTCCCTGACTTTGGAGAGATCCGTCAGATTTTTGTTATACAGGGCAAACTGTGCTTTATGGTGAGTAGGCTTTCTGGGTGGTATGTGGAACATTTTAGAGCTTTTGAGCTTAGTGCATGTCCAACCAGAGAAACGGTTTTGATTGAGCACAGGGAACTGGCTGATGACTATCCTTTGGCAGACTACTTTGTTGGGGCTCACAGAATGGTGACATTAAAAAGATACATTAACTTAAAAGGTGGGTTAACCTTCACATGATATAGTAATTTTTTCTTCTAATTTCTAATAGATGTGTTGAAATTCAGATTAATTCTTATTTCCTCTTCTATTTCTGTGTTCAAAAGCTTGAGAACCATGGCTACTCCTGTAAAACTCAGGATCATTCTTGGAGAAAATAATTCCCGGAGACTGTTCCTTCCAGATGGGATTCCAGAGTCTGTCAGTGAACTTGTACAAGAAATAAGGAGGCAATGTGAAATAGAGGGGGTTTTCAGGCTTCAATTCATGGATGCTGAGTTTGGGAATGAATTCACCAACTTACTCTCAATGTCAGATGTCCAGGACAAAGGGACCATCAAGGTCATCTTTGATTCAGTTGTACCTGCCCTGCCTGTGGGTTCTCCACCCCCTCCTTACTCAGGTGCTGCCACCTCCTCTATTCAAGAGGACTCCTAATCCTTTTCCTCTGGTGCCTCCTTCGATACAGACATATTGTCTTCTCCTGAGTCCACTTCCTCAAGATCTTCTGGATGGCCACTTATTTTTCCAGTCCCCTGCTTCTCTTATGATGCTCAGATACAGCTGAACAGGGCTAATTCTGTTTTCAAGGAAACTGGAGCTGTATTAAACTTAAATCTGCTATTCTTGGTGGTTTAATCGAAGCAATTATCCAGTACAAAGTGTACCTCTCTGACCGTGAATTTGAAGATGTTGCAGAGGCTCTGGTGTCAGCACATCCATGTTTAAGAGAGCCTGGTTCAGCCACTGGATATAGTGGATGGAAGACAAGTTTGAAGTATAAGCTCGCCAACTACAGAACAAAGCTCAGAAAGCTTGGATGCCCAGAAGTTACTGTGAATTCCCTCTCACACAAGCCTGATGGTAAATGCAGTCCTGCATATGGCATCAAGAAGCCAAAAAAAAGCTCAAGTGAATTACTGCCCTCCTCATCCATCTGGTGAAACAGCAGAAACAAGAAAAAATAAAAGTGGCTCTCCTCTCTGAAATAAAGATAAAAAACAATGAGGACAAGATTTCAGTGATGATGGACAAGACCTTTGCACGCAGAAGGCAAGAGGTAGTGCAAGAGGCACCACTGATTTCTGATTTCAAAATGAGGCGGCCGGCTCTCTTCAGTGTGCGTGAAGTAAGTGAAATGCACACTATGAACCAAATAAAATACTGGTATTTTTAAGCATATATTACTTTAATGCTTAAAAATACCAGACATTGCATGTCTGTGCTTTGAACAAACTTCACTGCTTGTTGTTTCTAGCTGTAATACCCACACTGAATTTTTAAATTCAATTTTTTTTTATATCTTTTAGGTAAATGCAGAGTTTGAGAATCACAGCCCTCCCTTTCTAGTCAAAGTTCTTCTGTGAGCTAGACGCACACTCTGAAAAGCTGTTCTCAATACATGGCAAGAAGGGGGGAGTTCTAGGAAAAAAAAAATCAGGAGCATCATAGTGCCCCTAACCAAGGTATGATAAAAGTAACAAAAAGTTCAACCTGTAAAACTTTCATGTGTTTCAACTTTATTGAACTTCATTTTTAGTAATAGAATAGATTGGGAACATTTTTAGAATGACCTTTTCAGGAATTTTAAAAAAAAAGGTGTGCACTTACCTGAATTTAAAATGTACCTATTTAAACTGGTTACTTATGCTTATTCAAAGTGTCAGGTATCTGAAACAAGAAAAACAATGCCACAAAACTAAATTAAATTTGATAAGACTGTCTTACTCTGTGTTCCATAGTACCCACCTTGTGTATATTGGTTATCAAATGGATGTGAACGTAAATGCATATAAAATATGAATTCTTGGTACTTTTAATGGAGATTTACCAAAATTTCTTAAGTCAATGTGCAAAAGTAACTCAAGGAAAGGTTTTGTTGAATTCATACACACCAGCAAGAGTTCATTGTCATGGTATGGCATCACGTGAGCAAACACAAAACGAGGAGCAAACAAGGAACTTCACAGCAAAAGAGTCCAAACTAGAGTCACAAAAGGCATCAAGTTCTCAAATGTTCGAAAGTGTCCAAAAGTCAGGGCACAAAGAGGCCAAAAACAGTCTGTAGGCCACCGCTCGGGCGGCCGACGAGGAGGCCGGCAGAGAGACCACCGCTCGGGCGGCCGAACCAAGAGGCCAGGAGACCACCTTTTGGGCGGTCGACGAGGAGGCCGGTGCAGAGACCACCCCTCAGGGGGTCGGAAAAACAGCTCAGGAGGCCGGCTGGAAGACCACCACTCTGGTGGCCGAGGGGCCTGGTGCAGGGGTCCCGTTACTGGTGGCAGATGGTGAAGGCGGCGGAGGAGCAGACTCGGCTGGGGAGCCATTCCTAGGACCAGAGGGTAAAACAAAACCAAACAAGAGGGAAAGGAGAAAAAGACAGACAACCAGAGGTAGGGGGCCCTGACGAGGAAACAGACTGACTGGGGCCCTGATGGGGAGACGCAGACAGAGGGGCTGAGCGGCTTAGCACGGGGACAGGGGCTGAGCGGCTTAGCACGGGGACAAATGGCTTGGACACAGACACTACGGCTGCAGGCAGATACACAGAAGACTCAGACAACGGAAAAGACACAAAGGCGGGGGAGACAGACAGTGCCGACATCAGGGGCACAGGCCCCGGGTCGAGCGGCTCAGGCGCCAGGGGCACAGACACCGGGTCAGGCGGCACAAGCATCAGGGGCACAAATTTAGGCGGCACAGACTCCGGGTCAGACGGCACAAGCGTCAGGGGCTCAGATAACCACAGAGAGGGCTTAAACTCACTCATTGCAGCAAGGCGTGCCAGCACAGAGGGACAGACCTCCTCAGCAGCTGGGGGCAAAAGATGAGCCACCTCAGCAGCTGGGGGCACACAGACATAAGCCACAGTAGCTGCAGGCTCAGACACGGACACAAAGACTGGAGACAGAAAGAATGGGGGCTCAAACCCACACACAGCCACTGCAGCAGAGCGCGCAGACACACACAGACGCTAGATGGGGAGACTGGACTGGGACACATACACCATGGGCCAGGGGAGACTGGATAGGAAAACATATAATAAGGGCCCAGGCTGGCCACCGCAGCTGAGGTAGCAGACTGAAAACCTTCTATAGTTGCAGGTGCAGACAGAGGAGCCACGCCGTCTGCGGGCGGAACACTATAGATAGGAGCGACCCCTGACGAGGGAACAGAGACTGAGGGGGGCCCTGACGAGGGAAGACTGGGAAGGGGACCAAGCAACAGAGCATAATGGGGAAGCCCTGACTCTAAAACACATAGAGGAAGCCCTAACACCAGGATTCTTTTCTCGGAAAGGGGGTGAGAAACAGAAAGGTGTGTGCGCGCCTCTGGTCTGAGAGTGGGCTCTGGCTCCTCTGGCTCTGGTGACAGTTCTGACTCTGGGGGCGCTGGCTGCTCAGCTGCTGCGCGGCGCGGCGGGGCAATGGCTGGCTGCTCAGCTGCTGCGCGGCACGGCGGGGCAATGGCTGCTCCAGAACTCTCCTCCTCGGGGCAGGAACTGGCCGGAACTCAGTGAATCTCCTCCTCGGGGCAAGGACAGGCGGGGAAGAAGCTGCAGCTCCACCCAGCATTGCCTCCGTCGCGCAGGACGGCAGCAACGAGGCAGGAAGGCTGGGGAGCGCAGAGACAGGGCATAGAGAGGAAGAAGCACCAACCTGAGCTTCCTCCGGCGCACAGGACTGCAGCGACGAGGCAGGTAAGCTGGGTGGTACAGAGGCAGGAGACTCTGGGCGGCATCGGCGGGACCGGTGCCTCCTCTTCGTAGACAGAGCAGGTGAAGAGGTAGCAGGTTCGGCCAGGCGGGATGATGAGGCAGCAGCAGCGCGAGCAAAATACTCATGGAGGGTTATGTAGTCCGGTGAGGAAGAGCAGGCAGGCTGTGGCAGGGGTGTAGAGCTAGCAGGCGGAGACTTGGGCTGCGATGTGGAGCTGGCAGATGAAAACGAAGGCTGAGGCAGAAGTGTGGAGCGAACAGGCTGGGACCAAAATGTGGGATTAACAGGCTGGGGCTGAGGATAACGCTGAAATCTTGGCAATGAGGAAGCCAAGCGTCCACCTGGACCAAATCTTCCAGCGGGGGCTCTCAAGTCCAGATGAGTCCCCCTAAATATAGTCATTCTCTGGGGAGAGCCATGGCTCATGCTCCACTTCCTCTTTAAAAAAAAAAAGTCTCCTGCCGTCGTCTCCAGAGTGCATAGTCTGCTGGGTCCATGTCTGGTCACGTCGTTCTGTCATGGTATGACATCACGTGAGGAGGAAGGACCCAATGTGCAGACTCCAGGAAGCAGACAGAGTAAAGTCAAAACAGGCTTTATTTTGCCATCTTACTCAAAATAACAAAGTCCAAAGCATGAATCCACAGCAGGGGGAAAAATGAAGCCAAAACTTAAATAATCCTCACATGCAGGAAGTAACATTGACGTCGTGACACAGAACTGAGGAGAGACGGAGGCTAAATACACACAGACTAACGAGCAAACGAGAAACAGGAGGGAGAGGAACACAGGTGGCAACAATCAGGGGCAGGAAGTAAACAGAACACAAATGCACAAGACTAAGCAGGCTTCAAAATAAAACAGGAACAGAAAACAAGACATAAGCATAAACTTGACAGAAGACAGAGACACAGACAAGGGGATAATGGCAAACTAAAGTATAAGAAGACTGAGAATACAAAAGGCCTGAGAACTCAAAAAACAACAACAAAACACACAGACCATGACAGTTTTAGGGAATGTCAAGACTAGGGGTGCCATGGCACTATACAGCTATTAAGAAAAACTGCTTTTCATGGCAATAGCTATGGAAATGTGAGTGGTTACAACTGGCATATGAAATGAGTAAAATTACCAGATTATAAACCAATAGAGTTTCAAATATTGAAACTATATACTTTAAAATTACTGCAGATTCCATATTCCAAATACCCCCACCCACCCACCAGGATTAATAATGTATTCTGATTCTGATTTTGTTTTCTAATGAGGAAAATAATAACATGGACTGGTAGTTATAAAGCATTTTCTACAACTGAACACAAAACACATTTTACTACAAGCCTGATTCACCCATTCACACACACATTCACACAGCACTTTAATCTATACCTTTAAGCGTATTAAACTATCACACACACATTCACACTCGGATAGATGCATCAGGAGCAATTTGGGTTTCAGTGTCAGCATGTAGTCTAGGGGCAGCAGGGGATCAAATCACAAACATTCCAGTTAGATGATAACCCAGTCTGCCTGCTGAGCCACAGTCACCCAATATCCATGATCCAACATCCGCATGGCCACTTCATTAGGTATATCTATTCAACTACTCATCAACACAACTGTCTAATCAGCCAGCACATGGAACCAATTCAGTGCATTTAGGCAGGCATCTAGACGAACTGAGCATCAGAACGGGAGCGAAAGGAGATTTAAGCGACTTTGAATGTGGCACAGAATTAAGGCAGTTCTGATGGCAAAATTGGGATCCAACCTGATACACGTAAGCTATATCTAATGAATAAGCAACATAATATGTCACTGATATCAGCTAAAACTGAGCACTGAGCACACCAAACTACAGTGATTCAATGTGTCCACACAAACTTGAGGCACACCTGTGAGTCAAAGTGCAGGGGCACAATAGCACAGGTTTACATAAGAGGTAGCGTTAGGCAAGCATGACCAAAAAGCATAGAGGAGTGGAGAAACTACAGAAAGAGCAGGCAGTACACTGGTAATAAACTTAGATTAAGTCTGATTATCCCCAGTGCTTCATCAGTGCAGCAATGATCTAACTGCACCATGTGAGTGACTCAGTCTAACTTAGTGGGTTTGTTAATTGACTCTCTCCCAGTGTGTTACAGAAGTAACTGCACCAAGAAAATTGTATGTTAGCTGTAGTTATTTCACTTTAATCAGCCATAAACTGCATAGTTAGGCTGAGGGCGCAGTGTAGTAATTACCAAATGTTGGTCACTGAAAGAGAAGAGAGCTGCAATAAACTGACGAGGGTTACCTTGATTGCACTGACATCAGTTTATGATATTATCATATGCATGTTTAATGTAACATCAATTATTTTTATTTTTAAATAGCAAAGTTATCATCAACATCAATACACAGCAAAAACCCCAGTCAAGACCACATAATTACCCAGTGTTTCCTTTCTGGATCCTGTGATTTGCTGTCCATTTTTTTTTTGCTCAGCCTAGTGAAAGTTTAGTTTGTAAGTTTAACATGGATGTTAATTCTGCTCTGCTCCATCCAGCACCTCCTGCAGTGTAGGATCCAGAATGTCTCATTTGCTGCGGCATCTTCACTCATATTTGGCTGGGATTTCATTCTGTTTACGGTGCTTCACTCTTATTTTATGAGGAAACATTAGTGCCTGCTGCTGTTCTCAGTCTTTCTCCTTCAGCCCGTCTCTGTTGTATTTCCTCTACTCCAGACATAGCTAATTGACTCAAGTCTAGCCTTAAGATTGTGTAAACAGGTTGCAATACCTAAAGGTGGCACATTTTTTCCCTTAATCAGATAAGACATTAAAATAAATTTTGGACTATAGTATCTATACAGAAAATCTCCATATTCCATAAAAAATCTGCCACTGTTTGCATCCAAATCATTTTAAAATATCTGAACTGAAACCGCTCTGTGCTGGAAGATATCGGCATTGTGGGAACTCCCAGGGATTCACTGCTGATGTATAAACGGCCAAACAATGTCCCACATGCTCCACTTCACCATTCGCTTGTGTGCTTACCTAAATGTGGCCTTGAGGATCTGTCCAGAGGTGCTCTCTTTGGTGTGGTTGTTGTAGCCATAGAAAAGGTCTCCAAACACAGTCTGGTTGGCAGGGATATCGGCTACCTCTCCACAGTCTATTCCCTCAGTGCAAGCCTCAGACAGTGGCAGGCACGACCTCCCATCTGGACCACGTTTGTAGTCTTCAATGCACCTAGAGTAACAGGGGATTACAGTTGTTTATGTGATTTATTGATTTATCATTTTCTGCTTTCCACTCTTTCATCCTTTGAACTTTAGTGTTAGTTAACTTGATTGCTTACTGTTTAAAAAATCCCCCCCAGGATTAATAAAGGATTCCGATTCTGAGTCCTTACATGCCTATTAATTTTCAAATTTTCTGCTTCACCATTTTCTGTTTTGAATTTGTTTTACTGTCGTTGTTAAAGATATAAATGTTAAGAATGCAAAGAACAAAATGTTTATCATCCTTAAAGTTTAAAAAAAGGATTCACACTGAAAATAAGGGATGGTTAAAAGAAATAAAAAACAGAACCTCAGTGAAGTAGTAGCTCATTAAGCTCATGATTCACCACAGGTCACAGCTTATTGTGTGAAGTACAGAAAGAAAGTGATACATTTTTATGTCATTGATTGGCTGTATTGCGCGAACTAATGAGAATAAAAACCCTTTGAGGAGTCAAGGAGGCTATCAGTCAGTCAAATCCAGAACAAATTAATGTAGTACACCACCAAATGAAAGCATTTGAGTTCAGCGGTATTTTGACTGGTCAACAGTAACACTGACTATATGAAAATATGTTAAATCCCCAGCATGTCATAGGATTTGCAGGGGCGGTGGTGTAAAGGTGCAGGGCTCATGATCGAGAGGTCATGAATTCAAATCCCGGTCAGACCCCCACTGTGCCAAGACCCCTAGGCAGGGTCCCATCCGCAAGTGTGCCTCTGTCCACCCAGCAGTAAAAATGGGTACCAGTAAAATACTGGGAAGGTAACCTGCGATGGACTAGCGTCCCATCCAGGAGGAGTCTAACTCCTAAGTTGCTTCACGTTACAGAAACCGGGGATAAGCTCCTGCCCGATGAGCCTCGTAGGCTCGGGTATAAAAGCCCAACGGACTTTACCTTTATGTCATTGACCAGATTACTGATGTTTGCATAATGGAGATAGGAAGGCTAAAAAAATGAACAAACAAACAAAACAACAACTGTATACTCATGTAAATGCTATCTACCTATATAAATCATTCCGGGTATGCTTGTGTGCACAATAAGGCATTTGGTGTGTTCTCTGGACACAGGAAAGAAGACAAGGAAACTAAGGGAGATGAAGAAAATAGACAGGAGTACTGGGAGTCTAGGTGCACAGCAAATAGAGACATAGCAAAGGTAAAGGAAAAGGCTTATAGTGAGTTGTATGAGAGGCTGGACACAAATGAAGGAGAGAAGAACTTGTATCGATTGGCGAGACAGAGAGCCTGAGCTGGAAAAAATGTGCAGCAGACTAGGGCGATTAAGGATAGAGATGGAAATGTACTAACGAGCGAAGAGAGTGTGTTGAGAAGATGGAAAGAGTAACTTGAGGAGCCGATGAATGAGGAAAATAAAAGAGAGAGGAGGTCAGATGGAGGAAAGATAGTGAATCAGGAAGTGCAGAGTATTAGTCGGGTGGAAGTGAGGGCAGCTATAAAGAGAATGAAAAGTGAAAAGGCAGTTGGTCCTTGGCTGGTTCACCCTTTTATGGCTTTATTAAATGAAATCATGGTCAATATAATTTGGCTTTTTTGACAAGAATTTGTAAAAAAGTAAAAAAGCTTATTTCAATGCCAATTAATTTATATATATATATATAGTAAAATATTCACCCTCTTTAAAATGACTGACCTACTGTAATTAAACAGAAGTAAATGGTAAATGAACTGGTGCTTATATGGTGCTTTTCTACTCTAACTGAGCACTGAAAGCAATTTTTACTACAAGCCCCTTTCACTCATTCAGACACATTATTCATTAATCACAGACAGTAAGTAATTTCCCTCCGGGGATTAATAAAGTATTCTGATTCTGATTCTGATTCATACAGCGCTTTAGTCTGTGCCTTTAAAGCGCATTTTGAACTATCACACAAAAATTCACACACTGATAGATGCATCAGGAGCAATTTAGGGTTCAGCATCTTGCCTAAGGACAAATTGGCATGCAGACTGGAGAAGCTGGGATTGAATTGCCAACCTTCAGATTAGAGGAGGACCCGCTCTCAACTAGTTGATTGAAGCAGTGTCACAGTTAGTGAAATGGAGATTACCTGAGCGTAGTTTGTGTGTCAAGTGATTGTAGTTTAAAAACACCTGTGTCTGGGAGGTCCAGTCACTGGTTCATCAGCATTCCTACTACAATCTAAATCTGTCTAAATCTGCGTAGAGTTGGCCGTCCTCACAAACTGAGTGACTGGGTAAGAAGAAGACTGGTGAGGGAGGCCACCAAGACACCTACGACCACTCTGAAGGAGTTAAAAGCTTCAGTGGCTCAGGTGGGAGAGACGGTACATACAACAACTGTTGCCCAGGCTCTTCACTAGTCGAAGCTGTACTGCAGAGTGGCAAAAAGAAAGCCACTGTTGAAAAAAGCTCATATTAAATCGCTCCTGGAATTCATCCAAAGGCATGTGGGGGACTCCAAGCTCAATTGTAAGAAGGCTCTTTGGTCTGATGAGACACAATTTGAGCTTTTTGGCCATCAGACTAGACGCTATGCTTGGTGAACACCAAACACTGCTAATCACCACAAACACACTATCTCCACCATGAAGCATGGTGGTGGCAGCATCATGCTCTGGGGATGTTTCTCAGCAGCAGGCTCTGGAAGGCCTGTAAAGGTAAAGGGGAACATGAATGTAGAAAAATATCACCAAATCCTGGAGGATTAATCTGACTCAGCCTGCAAGAGAACTATGGCTTGGGAGAAGATTTATTTTCCAGCGTGACAATGACCCCAGGCATACAGCAAAAACTACACAGAAATGGTTCAATGACAACAAGGTGAATGTTCAGGATTGGCCAAGTCAAAGCCCATATGTACAGATGTGCCAGCCTGACATTTGAGACATATCCACACAGACTCAGTTTTGTGATTGCAGCCAAATGTGCATCTACTAAATACTAACCTAAAGGGGGGGAATATTTATACAAACATTTATTTTACCTTTTTAAGTTTGTAAAAAAATAAAGCTAAATTATTTTGACCATGATTTCATTTATTAAAGCAAAAAAGGGGTGAAACATCCAAGGGGGTGAATACTTTTTATAGCCACTGGACACAAGCCCCTCTCATGATGGAGGGTGTGTCAGGAAGGGCATCCAATGTAAAACCTCTTCCAAATTATCAATGTGGATTAATCCGCTGTGGTAACCGCTAAGTGGAGAATACAAGGAAGCAAAGACAAAGGTTTTTACTCTTTAGTTTTATCTAACTTCTGATATTTATATATATATATATATATATATATATAAAAAATATTTTGGATGTTATAATTATATTATTTTTTCTGTTTATATTTAAATTAAGCCATTAAGAAAATTAATTAAAATACTTTAATTTCAAATGACTATTTCCCAAGATTTTTACATGACTTAAAAACATAACATTCTTTGCTACCTGAAGTCAAACTCTACCAGTCCCTCTCTTTCTCTTTTTTATATTTATTCATTTGGTTAAAAGAAATATAAGCAGTGTTACAGGATGTTCATTACTTTTATCTTGCAAAAGTTCAGGTTTTTCGCTTTACTTTACATACATCATGGCAGCCATCAACCCAGTAACACACTTTACTCATGGTGTCAGAGCTTTTCTAATCCAACATGAAGGGGATATTAAACATAAACAGAAATAATTGTAAAAAGTGAAAAATGATTTAGTATAGCACACCATGCATTATATTTTAGCTAACATCTATAGCCTTTGCTTCCATAAACGCGGGACTTTCCGGACAACTCCAATGACCAAATGTGAACCAAAGGTTGAAAAAAGGGTCTTTGGTTGGTCTTTGCCTTTACTCTCCTCCTTCCTGTCTTTCTTGATCATACTTACTGCATTCAATAACTGCGTGCATAATACACTTCTAAGCCTGACAGAGCTAACGTCGATCCTTTCTATTAGACCTTGCTACATACTCAACCGTAATGATGTCAGACAGACCGTTTCATGTAGAAAAATTAGAAATATGTTCAGCAAGTTTATTTTTTTAAGTTCTCAGCTGATCTGCAGAAATATTCATCAAAACATTCAGTTTAGCTGAACTCCAAAAGGGAGAAAATGTATGAGAAAACATTAGTTCAGTTAGTAGAATGTCTTTAACTTATTTAGTTTACAGTACATAACTTAAGACGTGTAGTTACTTTGGGAATATTGGTTTATCATGCAGCTGTTATTTCCATAGCTGATATGAGATAAACATGATAAGACAAGTGCACTGTCAGGTCTCCATAATATGTGTGATTAAGTATTGATTCAGAAAAATCCCCAACTGCATTTTTCTGAGGTTCAAAGCATGCTCAACCCAGACTTCACATCTCACCAAAATCAGCTAAATCAATTCTACTCAACTGACACATAATCCCCCATTTCAAGAAAGGAGCTAGAAACCAAACACTGAGGCCTCTCAAGGGTTTTTTATATTGATGATGTTTTGACATCTCAGTATAGAATATACTCATGTGAAATGAATCAAAGGCAGACAAAGTAGAGGCAGAGAATTTGGGTGTGGGGTGGGGTGAAAAGAAAAAAAAAAGATAATCTGTCAGGGATTTACACTATGAGAAGCTCTCTTCCTGGATGCCAAATGTCGCAAAGCTAATGCCAGGTTTCGATGGGAAGAGTGGAGGATTAGCCACATCTGCACTACAGGAAGCGACAACAACAAAATGCTGTTGTCGAGAATTAAACGAAGCAGTGGTCTGCATCAGACGCTTATGTAAATTTGACATGAAATACGCCTGCAAAGTGATGTTTAGTCTGAAGATGACAGCAGTTTGTTGTGTTCAATTAGAAAAGTGTTGTTTATGGAGAAATGTGATCTTTCACAGTGGAGATGATCAAAATTCATTGCTTTGGTTTTAATTACATCTCCAGAAAAAAAAGGAAGCAACAGATATTTGCAGCTTTCTATATTAAAATAGCGGAAAGGCTAACATGACAAGTGCTAGTCACAATTCTATGTGAATACTGAGCTGCAGAAATTATAAATACATCTTACCCTGAGAATCCCTTTAGATTAAAACTTTCCATATTCACCTGTGTCCATCAAACTTTACAACTCCTCGCTTTGACACTTGGGCTATTTTCATTTGCATTATCTTTATATACTGCATATAGTATTATCTATATTTTGAATTTTTATACTACTTTAAACTTTGACACATACTTGTGATATACCAAATCTTTATTTTCTGTTCCCAGATTAATATTCACTACTTTTTTCATTCCTTTATGCCTTTGTATCTAACTATGTGACTGCAATTTAAATGCAGTTCTAATTTATGATTAATGATGTGCTGGACAGGCACAAGAGCATGTTTCAGCAATAGACTCATCCCACCTCAATGCATCACTGGAAGCAACAGGAAATCATTCCTACCTGTGGCCATCAAACTTTACAGCTCCTTCCCTTGACACCTGGACTATTTTCAATTGAGATATTGTATATATACTGTAAATAGTATTGCTTATCTTTGGACTACCTATGCTACATACTGAACTTTCTTGCATATAGGGTTTATATAGTTTTAACTTCTTTTTAATCTTTGTTTTCTATTTTTCATATTTATATTTCTGAAAATTTAATGGAGTGTCAGTAATGTAAGCAATTTCCCCCAGGGAAACCAAAAAAACCAAAACCAAAAGCTGACCCAACTAGCGCAAAAACCAATGGTGACTCAGAGGCCTTTACTATCGTATTGTGTCTGTATAGAGCTGGTCGAATGACCCTGCAGGTAATTCTGTAGGCTACCCTGGCTATATGATTTTGACATTTTCAGCATTTTTTAAAGTGATCCCACAACCATGCCATTTAAAGCTCCCACAAGTGCATTCAATGCATGAACCCTAACATGAGGAGTGAAAATATTATTCCTCTCATTTGCACCCCTTAGCTTCGGGAAGCAGAATCAAGAAAACCTATCTTTATCATGAAACTGGGCATATCAGTGAAATACAACACTTTGACCTGACCAAAAGACCATTCTGGGGTTTTGGGCTGTTTTATTGGGCAGTCACTACATTAAGTGACAGCCTTTTTTCACTTTCTTAGGGGCAAGCATGTGCTTATTATCACACTAGAGGCGGACCCCTAGGGAATAGAGGTTACAAATGATTTAGGATCATTATGGGAATACTCAGGACTTTGCTTCACACACAGAGCAATTGTCCACTGATTTTTTTTCTCTGGCAAAGGCCAGTACTGCACTGGGGATGGAAGTTTCCCCCAGTGACTGCCCGAAGGGTCTTCCCTTTCCTCCAGTCCCCGGCACATGCATTGTTCTTGGTGAGGTTGTCTTCTCACAGAATTCTCCTGAGGGACTCCAGGTAGCCATCGATATGGTTGTTAGACAGGAACCCCTGGCAGCTTCCAGTCAGCACAGACCTTTGGATTTAGCCACCAAAAGGGGTCAGTCACACACTTCAGCCTTCGGTTTAGCAGACTTTCAGCTGCTCAAGGGCACCTTCCACAAGATTAGTTTAGAAACAACATGGACCAGACTATAGATTCATTTGCCTAGCATTTACATGACATTCAATTCCCCTGAAAGGCTGTGAATTAAAATATCAATGATTTTATGCTACCTGGATAAATTACCTGAGAACTGTTTAGTTAAAAGCGACTGCAAAGAAAAGTGAAGTAAGCTCAGAGAAAAGGTCAAGGATCATTTGTCCACACACTATTATTCAGATCAGAAGGAAATTCAGTCAGTCCTCCTTCATGTCTGGAAATATTGAGCAAAATTCATAACTGAGGGACTTCTGCTGAGAACAGAAGGCAAACAGGAATACCTTGAGTGGCCAGCAGTAAACTGAACCATATAACTGTGTGTAAAATCAAGATGACAAAGCACAGAGATCAAGAAGAATTACCAGATATCAGTCTCAGTTCGCCAACCACTAGAAATGAGATCAGGCCTGGAAATCATTTACAAGAGACAGCTTAATTTGCAAAAGAAAAACAGCTGCTTTTAAAGATGAGCTATTTCTGCATTTAGAGACAAACTTCAACCTACATGTATCTGATGGTTGAAATTTTGTTTTTAAATATTTTATTTTTCACCTTTACTTTTATTAATTAATAACAGTTTAATGCCAAATATTAATGTAATGCAACAGATCTTTCTTGTTAGTTCTATACCTTTTGCACATTGTATGTTTATTATTGCTTTTATAAGAACCTGAATACTTCTTTCCACCACTGCAGTATTGTTTATTAACTGTTTCGGTGGTCATATAATCCTCACATGCCTCTTTGTTGTTAAGGCCAATAGCAGAGGTGGTTAAGATGGCAGAACTCCCTGCTCAGCTTAGTGCAGATATCAAGGGTCTTATTATCATCAGCATATGGGGTGGGAGGTTCCCCCTTCACTGACAGACTCAGCCAGCTGTCACATTTTGATAAGGTGTCTGATGATTGGTTTTTACTGTTTGACTGCAGCCTTACTGCATACTGTAAGATGATATCCCCACCATTTGTTGTCGCAATACTGATCCACAGTCGAGTTTATGTGTATTCACCTTCGGATTGGATTTCAGGGGGCTGTTATGCAACATATAGTGTGTTGGATGTTTAATCTCAGGCTTGAAAATGTCCACCTGGATAACAATTAAATTCTGGTATCTTTAAACCTTTTTTTAAAAAAATCAATTTTTGCTAGATAAGTGGTTAAGAAGGTTGATGGATTTTTGCTGTTCCCAAACCTCTTACCACTACTTATTTTATACTGACAGCTGAAATATTATCATCCTTAAAAAAATCAGACTGTTTGAATTCATCTACACTTTGTGTAATTTACCCTATTACAGTTATCGTGGAAAATTTGTGCCATCTTTGGCATTTCAAATGCAGCTCAGTGCAATTTGTTATGCTTCTTTTACAGATAATCCATTTTGGTTTTTAGGGTTTGATCATATGAAATGTGTACTGTGACCTTTTATCAGTGGTTGTTGTCAAGTATGAAGGTAAGCTACAAGTAGTTATTTAAAGTTTATTTATTCCTCCTTTGATTATTTCTTTTTATGTACGTCCAAAGAAGGAAACAAAATTTTATGTGTATCATCTCACAAAGGCGTCGCAACAATATTCACTAAAGCACAGTAGAATAACTGATAAAAGAAGTCAGAAAAATAAAGATGCTCAAAAACCTGATATACAAATAATTTAGTTATCGAGCTCCAAACCAGATTTAACCCTCGAGTATTGAAATGTTAGAACGTGAAATAAAACTTTTACAGTACCCTCTTTTCAGATTTCATCAGGTCTAACATTGTGCTGCAATTATAATTCACCACACAAGAGGGCAGCAGATCTCTGCTCCATAATCTATAATGACACCCTCTGCCAATTCTCAGTGCACTCATGTTTTGCCTTGACCACAGTCAGAGGGAGT
>VUQH01087948.1:0-15345 GCA_015106775.1 Etroplus canarensis
ATTATCCCAGTTATCAATAAACTACTGATTTATTCTTCCGACAATGTCATGCTGATGAGTTTGACAGCCAAGGGTCAGTAGGACACCGTTCATGATGTAAAGTCACAACAACACAACAATTTCAACACAAGCCTACAGTGTAACTCCTCATTTCTGCTATCATTCTACTAATATGCTTTTTTTCATGAAAAGAAGGCAGTGAGATTGCTAAATGAACTTGCACTAATGTAGTACAAGTATCTTGCCCAAAGAAGTTTTGGTACATAGCTTGGATTAGCCGGGGATCAAACCCCCAACCTTTTGATCAGAGGACAACCCACCCTACCTCCTGGTAGGGTTGCTTACGATGGCCAATCAGCCACATGCAAGAATTACATTACACAATGCCAAGCATCAGATGGAATCGTGTGAAGGGCACTCCCACTGAACTCTGGAGCTGTGGAAATATGTTCTATGGAGTGACCAGTCACACTTCTCTATCTGACAATCTGATGGATGAGTCAGGGTTTGGTGAATCCAGAAGAACACTTCCTTCCTGACTGCACTGTGCTAGCTGTAGAGTTTGGAGAAGGGATAATACTTTAGGGTGGTTTTCTGGGGTTGGCCTGGGCCCCTGTGTTTCGGTGAAGGGAAATCTTAATGCTTCAGCTGACCAAGACATTGTGGACAATTGTATGCTTCCAACTATATAGACAGTAATGTAAGCAATACTAAGTATTTGTGTGAGGGCCCTTTTCTCTTCCTGCATGACTGTCCCCCAGTGGACAAAGCAAGCTCCATAAAGGCATGGCTGGATGAGTTTGGTTTGGAAGAACTTGACAGGCCCGTACAGAGCCCTGACCTCTACCCCATCCAACACCTTTGGGATGAACTGCAAAAGAGATTGTGAGCCAGGTCCTCTTATCCACAAATGCTCTTCTGGATGCCATCCATCCATCAACTACCGGTTATTTGGGGGTCCAGGTCACGGGGGCAGCAGTTCAAGCAAAGATGCCCCAACTTTCCTTGCCCCAGCCACCTCCTCCAGCTCTTTCAGGGACACCAAGACGTTCTCAGGCCAGCTGGGAGACACAGTCTCTCCAGCATGTCCTGGGTCTGCCTTGGGGTCTCCTCACGAAAGGATGTACCTGAAACACCTCAAGTGGGGGCCTCTGGATCACATTAGCACAGGCACCATTAGCTCCTGAATGACCAAAGCATGATGGTGATGGATGGAGGAGGAGGAGAGATGGGAACTGGAGACATGTTGGAGGAGCGTAAAATGAAGGAGGAGGAGGATACCTGCACACAGAGACAGGACAGAAGCTGACTTAGAGGTTATGGGCATTTTTTTTAAATGGCCAACACCTGCCCAGCCTTCAGTCTACCTTCATATACATGGATCCAGAAAGGGGTCTTGAATTGACATCCAAGTCCAGGTCCAGATGGGTCTTGAGTCGGTGGCCCTCAGCAACCCTCTGGTTTGCAGTTAAGTCTCCTGATGGACTGAGTCAGTGCCACCCTCCATTTCCTGTGTTCAATATGTATAAAGCTACTTGTTTGTTTATTGCAGCATATTATGATAGCTGGCTTTGTTCCACCTGTCTTGTGTCTTCAGCTAGAATGGGGAGGCCAACAGTATTTAGCCTGAGTGTGTCATCTGCTGGTAGATGTTGGCCATTGCCAAGAAAGGCAAAGCACCCCCACTGAGAGCAACTTCAAAAGTGTAATGAATGCAAACTAGAAGCATGACTGCTTGTTGGACTGTGGGAAAGTTATATCTTGGTGGAGGTTATTGCAAAGCACAATAAAACCTCACAAAATAACAGAGGTATGGAAAAAAAATTGCAGTCATCTTGCTAGGTCCATTTACCTCAAAGCTGCCTCTACGTGGTAATCTGATCAAACCAGAAAATCAGCCACACAGAAGCTCATCCAGCTCACGATCCATCACAAGTCACAGGTTATTGTAACAGGTGAAGTACAGAAAGAAAGTGGTGAGCTGTCCACATGCAGAAGCATCCTTGGCCAAGACACTGAACCCCAAATTGATCTTATGAGTCCATCCAAATGTGAATGTGTGTGATAAAATAACAGTACTGTATGAATGAGATTTTTTTTTTAAATGTATTGAAAAGTGCTTTGAGTGCTCAGTTAGAGTAGAAAAACGTTATATAAGTACCAATCCATTACCATTTACCAAGGAGGCTCACAAACAGTTAGGACAGCAGTCTTTAAGACATTATTATGTTATATATAAACGTAATGATGTCATTTATGTATAGGTGCAGACGGACACATACAAACACTCTTTTTATGAACATTACAGTTAAGAATAGAGCTCTTAGGTGCACCAGTTCTTCTGAAAATGAAAAAGTGCCCATTAAGCAACCAGCGTGACTCTGACATTGAGCCCAGTTTGGGTGAAGACCTATTAGGTGATCATTGTGTGCAAGTTTGATTAAATTCTGACCAATAGTCAATCAACAAAGTGGCAATTTTATGAAGTGTGGACAAACAGACAGCTGTGTCTCATCAGTCCTCCAGCTGCATGAGCTAAATAAGCAATGATGACATGTGATGATGAAACAGAGGCTGTTTTGTATAGATACGAATACAGGCGTGCCTTGGGCACAAAATGTCTGAATATCACTCACTCTGCAATTCATCTTTTGAATTAAAATATTAGTGTTTAGGAAACCACAAGCAAGGAGGTTGCAGTATATAAAATGAAACAGCCTAAAGGCATGCTACGTATAAAGTGTGTTAATAAAACTATGTACAGGGGTAGAATAATAAATGAATAGCTTTTAGGGTTCATGACTGCTGCACTACAGCATGTTGAACAAGTGAGACTCAACCAACGAAGTGAAGGCCTAAGCCCCGATCCCACGTACACCAAAGTGTTTACGAATAAACACCAAACTCGTGATGCGTCGTTGTGGAGAGGTCTCTGGAGCACAGTTTTTACAAACGTCTACAGACCATTCCAATGAAGGGACACAATTCCTAAATGTGTTCAGGAAACAGAAAATGTTACAACTTCACATGAGATGTTACGAGGTATTTGTACCAGCTTCATGAACGTTTGTGACGCTTCATTGAAGTGTCTGTACATTTATTCAAACTTGCACACAATTGGAG
The DNA here is from genome assembly GCA_015106775.1 of Etroplus canarensis. Taxonomy (NCBI): domain Eukaryota; kingdom Metazoa; phylum Chordata; class Actinopteri; order Cichliformes; family Cichlidae; genus Etroplus; species Etroplus canarensis. The sequence continues at coordinate 3,124 of VUQH01087948.1, forward strand.
GTAATCTATTAGAAGTTTAGGAGTGAGACCACAACCCAAACAGCCCCCTTTCTGTCATACATCTATGAGGCTACATTCACACTGCAGGGCTCAATTCTGAGTTTTTGCAGAGATACAATTTTTTTTGAGTGGTTGTTCACTTTCTGATTTATATGTGACCGCCATCAGACTCCAGGCAGGCTATAGGGGATGTCTGTGAGGAAAAAAGGCTGTAAAACTTACCAAAATGCAATTAAAAGTCTAACATTTACATCCTCCTCCTTTGCAATTTTCACATTTTCCAAGCCAGGACCGCATTATCTTCAAACAGCAGAGATGAGATCCTATGGTCACCGAAGTTCTGTCCATGAAAATTATGAACAGGATAGGTGACAAAGGGTAGTGCTGGATACATGAGAAAAAATTCCCACAGACACACTCCAAGATCTCGTCGAAAGCCTTCCCAGAAGATATAACTGCAAAGAACGCACCGACTCCTCTGGATTTAGAATGGGACGTCATAAATGCTCCTGCACATTAGTGCAGCTGGTTAAAAGTCCACAATTTATGTCCTCTTTCTTTGCAATTTTCACATTTTCCAAGCTGTCCAGTGGGCCGGAGTGGACCACTTGGCAGACCACATGTTTGATACCCCTGACCTGATCTTCATCCAAATAGTACTCAAGGCCATATTTGTAGTTTTACAGACACTTTTCCATACAGTGCCTTCAGTTGCTCCCTTCGTATTCTCCCCAAGGGGTCACCCGGATTAGTCCACATTAGCAATTTGGCTTTCCCTGGGAATGACCAGGATGGACAGGATTAGAAATGAGTACATTAGAGGAACAGTTCATGTTGAGAAGTTTGGAGACAAGGTCAGAGAGGCAAGGCTGAGCTGGTTTGGACATGTAGTGAGAGTTCACAGGAGGTAAAGGAGTGCCTGGACGGTAAAGATGCAAGTAGTAGAGGTGGTGAAGGTAGATGAGTTTAAATACCTGGGATCAACCATCCAAAGCAATGGACAGAGCACAAGAGAGGTGAAGAAGAGAGTGCAGGCATGGGGGAGTGGGTGGAGACGAGTGTCAGGGGTGCTTTGTGACAGAAGGATAGCAGCAAGAGTGAAAGGGAAGGTTTACAAGATAGTAGTGAGACCTGCTGTGATGTATGGTTTGAGAAATGAGTTCATCAGCGGGACAGCTCATGCTGAGATGATTTCGACATGTTCAGAGGAGTGATAGTGGATATATTGGACAAAGAATGCTGAAGATACAGCTGCCAGGCAGGAGGAGAAGAGGAAGACCACAGAGAAGATTGATGGATGTAGTGAAGGAGGACATGCAGAGGGTTAGTGTGAGGGAAGAGGATGCAAGGGATAGGATGAGATGGAGGCAGATGATCCACTGTGGCGACCCCTAACGGGAACAGCCTAAAGAAGAAGAAGAAGAAGGAAACAGAACACTAGTAATACTATTTTTATGTTGCATGCATGCATCCATCCATTGCTTATCTGGGTCCAAGTAGTGGGGGGCAGAAGAAAAAACAGAGACACCCAGACCTCCCTCTTCCCAGCCATCTTCTCCAGCTTTTCTGGGGTACAACGAGGCATTCCCAAGCCAGTCAATATATATATATATATATGTAATCTCTCCAGGATGTCGCCCAGTATTTTTATAACATTCTACAAAATGCAGTAACTAAACACTGAGAAAAAATTTGGGGCACCTTTCCTTATCATAAAAATACAATGAAAACAACACAGAAAAGACATATTTCCAGAGCTATAACAGATACAAAACAAAAACTAAACTCTACCCTGTAGAAAGAAGAGTGACAGAACATATAAAATGCTAATTAGCCAACTTAGTGGATTTCGTAGGGTAAAAATGACTTTAAATCACACATTTTAATGTTTATAATTTGCAAATAATTTTATTAAACTACCACCTTGTCCTAAAAAGTTAAGTCCTGAATGTGACGTTCACATGTCCTGGCTTAACTTAAAAATATTAGATCAGAGTCAGTGTCATGTTTGATTTTCCAAAAAAAAGAAAAAACAAACTTACAACCCCAAACTGTAAATCCAGCTAGTCATTGCTAGTGAAAAAGACAGATAACTTCTAATGTAATGGAGTCTTCCCACTTTCTGGACTTTCACAGAGGGTGATAACCCAGAATAAGTAATCCCTATGGACCTGTGGTATATATCTTTCAATTTTAAATAACCATCACCTGACTGTCTTTTCTCTACATCTAGTCTTGGTTGAAAAATAGTTCTAAAAAAGTTGTGCCAACGTCAGAGATGTAAGTTTGCCATCAGCTTGATGTACTACTTGAATGTCGCCTGGATGTCCTTGTTAAACTCTCTAGCAAGAGAAAGTCTGTGTTCAGGAATAGTTTCTACACAATACGGACAAAAATACTTGGCCACATCTCAATGATTTGATTCAAGTATTTAATTTAGTCTCACTGCCACAGATGTATAAAATCAAGCACCTAGCCATGCAGTCTGCATTTAAAACATTTGTGAAAAGCTTTCTAAAAAGCTCATTGAATTTGAGTGGGGTACTGTAATAAGATGCCACCACTGCAACAAGTCAGTTGATCCCTCCTGGATACTTCATGAGCAACTGTAAGTGGTTGAGCAGTTGCACACAAGCCTTACATCACCAAACAGAATCCCAAGGACTGGATAGAGTGGTGTAAAGCACACTTCCACTGGACTCTAGAGCAGTGGAAAAATGTCCTGTAGAGTGAAGAATCATGCCTCTCCATTTGGCCATCTGATGGATAAGTGTGGATTTGGCAAATGCCAGGAAAACATTACATGCCTGACTGCACTGTGCCAACTATATAGTTTGGTGGAAGAGGGATAATACTATGGGGTTTTTTTCTGGGGTTGGCCTGGGCCTCTACGCTTCAATGAAGGGAAATCTTAATGCATCAGCTCATTAAGACATTTTGGACAATTCTATGCTTCTAATTTTTGTGCTTCTAATTTTTCTGTTCCAGCATGGCTGTGCCCCAGTGCACAAATCGAAGTCCAAAAAAGCAAAGTTGGATGAGTTTGGTGTAACTAGCCAACACAGAGCAGTGACTTCAACCCCATCAAACACCTTTGGGATGAACTAGAATGAAGACTGTCATCCAGGTCCTCTCACTCAACATCAGTGTCTGAACTCACAAATGCTCTTCTGAATGAATGGACAAAAACTCCCACAGACACACTCCAAAATATTGTACAAAGCCTTCTCACAAGAGTGGAAGCTGTTATAGCTGCAAAGGGGGGAGCATTTTATTAAACAAGCTCCTTAATACAAATTAATATCTAACAAAAAATGGCTACAACATGTCTCCTAACAGGTCCTACCTTCAATATATTTCCATCTTTTTAAATATAGTAGTCTTAGTTAATCAGCAACATTTATTAAAAACACGTTTATTGTACTATTCTCAAACCAGGAAACTGAGAACTGCCTTTTTAATTTTGTTTTTGTTCTACTGACCCAGCACTCTGGACACCAGACAGAGGACCACCGTGAAGATGACGAAAATCCAGTTCCAGTTGTGAGGATCAGCCACGGTAGAAACACCAAGAAAGATGAAGATGAGCGTCTCGCTTACACTGCTCCACATCTTCAGGAAGTACTTGATGGTGGTGGAGGACTTGTGGGAGATGTTGGCCTCCACATATGGCCGCATAGTCACCCCACAAGCGATCAAACTGTTTGGGAAGGGAAAGCAACAAGAAAGGACCTATGATTATGTTGTTTGATATAAGTTTCTATGAGGTACACAGCAGCTTATTTCTATGCAAACATTCATCTGTTAAAAATCAGATTTCACTTTTTAGTTGTATCTTTTTTCCATGAGACTTTGAGCCAACTTCTACGGTTTGAAAACTAACTAATAAACTTACTAACTACATCATATTTTTTTAACCTAACTTGCCTTTTGTGGCCCCCTGCTTTTGAAATGAGTCAAGTGCCTTGTTTCCCCTAATAAGCAACCCAACAATTGAAACCACCTTTATCGATACTGTATACCTCTTTCTTAATAAAAAAAATATTAGTAACCTTCAGTTGTCTATTTAGCTATAACCATCCATCCATTTGCTTAATCAGAGTTATACTTTATTAATCCCTGGGGAGAAATTGCTTAACCACATGTCCAGGCACTGCCAAGGGGTGTCAGGTTCAGTTGGCCTCAGGATCTCATCTCTGCTTTTTACAGCTGATGTGATTCTGTTGGTTTCACCAAACCATGACTTCCAGCTTGCACTGAGTGTGAAATGACTGGGATGAGAATTTGCACCTCCAAATCTGAAGTCAGCTGGAAAAGGGTGATGTCGCCACTCTGGGTCAGGAGCGAGTTGTTGCCCCCAAATGGAGGAGTTGAAGTATCTCAGGGTCTTGTTCACGAGTGAGAGTGGAGCAGGAGATTGATAGAAGGATTAGTGTGGCATCTGCAGTTACCAGTCTGTTGTGATGAAGACAGAGCTGATGGTGAAAGCGAAGCTTTAGATCAGGGGTCTCAAACTCACGGCCCCACCCCCTACTTCCGGTCCACAATGTGATGTAAAAAATATCAAGTAATTCGGCCCTTTAAAGGGTCACATTACAATTATATAATGAAATTTGGGTGCATTAAATTATATAATTGCAATTCAGCACTTTATAGGGCCGAATTACATGATATTTTTTACATCAAACTGCGGACCAGAAGTAGAGGGCGGGACTGGAAGTGGCCTGCTGGCCGGGAGTTTGAGACCCCTGCTTTAGGTTTAACAGTCTATGTTCCCACCGTCACCTCTGGCCATGAGCTCTGGGTCTGAAAGAACGAGACTGCGGATACAAGCAGCAAGAAATACTTTCCTCAGCCATAAAGAAAGGGAGTGGAGCTTGGTCATTTGGGATGGGCTCAAAGTAGAACCAGTACACCTCCACATTGAAAAAAGCCAGTTGAGGTAGTTCAGGCATTTGACTAGGATGCCTCCTGGGAGCCTCCTTGGTAAGGTGCTTCAGGCATGTCCTAGCTAGAGGAGGCCCCAGGGCAGACACAGGTCACGTTGGAGAGTTTACATCTCTCAGTTGACTTGGGAACGCCCCGGTCTTCCTCCAGAAGACCTGGGAGAGTTGGCCGGGGAGAGGGAGGACTGAGTATCTTTGCTTGGACTGCTATCCCTGTGACCTGGGCCCAGATAAGCATTAGAAAATGGATGGATGGATAGACAGATGAACCTGTCTAGTTAGGATTACTACTTTTTCTTCCCTTTAATTATTTGCTGCCTTGGTTGTTTGAGGATTTCTATGTGGAGTTTCCATGTTAACCCTGTGCCTGTGTGGGTTTACTTCAGGTGTTTTGGTGATGGACTGTAATGTATTTCATTCACTTCAGCTCATTATCAGCTCCAGCCCACCCTCAACCCTTAAACTAAACAGATGGTAAAGAAAATAGATAGTTGATAATGTGCTCTTGGCCTAATGTCACAGACAGTGCAGGCAACAGGACCTTGATATCACATCTTCATCTGCAGCCATTACTGCGCACACTTATTTCAAACTACGACAACTGTTTACTTACGCGTAAAAAAGAGTTGCTCAAAACTGAAGTCCATTTTTTATTTAATACATTTGAAATGCATCTACAACACAACAAAGTGTGCAAAATTTGAAGCGGTGTGAATATCCTCTGGGATTTACCACATACAGTATGCATGTCAGATTTTTTCATTAAGCGCAGAGACTGATGGCTCATCTACTTACGACATGATTCCTGACAGGTGGAAGACTTCCGCTGAGAGGTAAGCCATGTAGCTGTAAAGGAAGACAAACAGTGGCTCAATGACGCGCGTGTGCGAGGTGAAGCGGGACGTGAAGGCTCCCAGGATGCCGTAGATGACGCCCACCATGATGCCTCCGAGGGAAACCATGAAGAAACTAATGACACCGAGGACAGCGTCGGTGACGGTCACAGTCCCCTCATGAGAAAACTCCTTAAACAGGTGATACAGGACCTGAAGCAGAAACAGTTTACGTTACAGATGTGTTGACTGTCTTGTTGTTTCTTTGGATTTTGTTCATGGTTATTTCACAGAAAACTGCACTTTATTTTGATAACTTACTGCATGTTAAGTTGCATTTTAATAGCTGATCAACAGAAAATGAATCTGCAAATATTTTAACAATAGTTTCTAAAGTTATTCAAGCAAAACTGAAAAAAAAATCCTTGTTTCAGCTCCTTAATTGAGAGATTTCCTGCTTAGATTGGATGGATAAACTAATACATCAGATTATGTCAGAAAATGTTGTCTTACAAGTCTGACCTAAAGCAAGAAATTCACTAAATTTAATAAAATGCAACCAGTGAATGCTCAGTGGACACTTCATTAGATACACCAAATTGGATCCCGTTTTGCTTTCAGAGCTGCCTTAATTGCTTGTGGCAAAGATTCAACAAAGTGTTGCAAACATTTCACGGAGATTTTGGTCCATATTGACATGATCGGATTACACTGTTGCTACAGATTTGCCAGCTGCACATCCAAGATGTGACTCTGCTGTCCCAAAGGTGCTCTGCTGGATGGAAATCTGGTGACTGTGTAGGCCATCTTGAACTCACTGTCATGATTAAGAAACCAATTAGAGATGATATGAGCTTTGTGACATGGTGTGTTATTCTGTTAGAAGCGTCCATCAGAAGATGGGTACACTGTTGTTATAAGGGGATGGACACGGTCAGCGACAATACTCAGGGAGGCTGTGGAGTCTAACAATTTTCCATTAGTACTACGGGGTTCAATGTGTGTCAAGGAAATATTCCCCACACCATTACACCACCACCACCACCACCACCACCAGTCTGAACCATTGATACAAGGCAGATGGGTCCATGCTTTCGTGTTGTTTATGCCAAATTCTAACCCTACCACCTGAATGGTGCAGCCGAAAATGAGATTCATCATACCAGGCAACATTTTTCCAATCTTTTCTTGTCCAATTTTGGTGAGCCTGTGCAAAATGTAGCCTCAGTTTCCTGTTCTTAGCTGACAGGAATGGCACCCAGTGTGGTCTTCTGCTGCTGTAGCTCATCTGCTTCGAGGCTGGACATGTTGTGCATTTAGAGATGCTCTTCTGCAGACCTTGGTTGTAACATGCAGTTGTTTCAGGCATCAACAAGGTATTTCACCCAGAGAACTGCTGCTTACTGGAGATTTTCTCTTTTTTAGACCATTCTCTGTAAACCCTAGAGATGGTTGTGTGCGAAAATCCAGCAGATCAGCAATTTCTGAAACACTCAGACCAGCCTATCTGGCACCAACAACCATGCTACCTACAATCAAAGTGGCTTAAAATTTTCTTCCCCATTATGATGCTTAGTTTGAAAAATCAGCAGGTCATCCTGACCATGTCTGCATATCTAAATGCATTGAGTTGCTGCCATATGATTGGCTCATTATATATTTTTATTAACTAGTGGTAACAGGAATACCTACTGAAGGGGCCAATGAGTGCAACCTGGATAAAGAATGTAACCTAAAACTAGATTTCCATACTCTACAAGACAGAGATGACAAGATGCTGGATGAAAACCAAACTGTTGAACAATCAGATCACGCCTACATCCAAAGTGAGACAATAAACCTAAATGGATACTAAATTTTAGATTCAGAATTTACATTTTATGAGTGAATGATACATTTTATTACTGATCTCTAACCACAGCTGACTAAAAAGTAGAATTTTTCCTTTGAAATCTACAAGAGCAGAGAAAGAAAGTTTAATTAAGTTAAAGTACCTCTACATCGTACCCAAACACAGTGCAAAGTACATGAACTTAGCTCACCACAGTGACGGCGTCGTTGAGGAGCGACTCCCCGAACACAAGGATGTGCAACAGGTCGTTGATGTGGATCTCCTCGAACACAGCAAGAACAGCCACAGGGTCCACGGCTGAGATGATAGAGCCAAACAGCAGGCAGGACAGCAGGTCCACGCTGCCCAGGTTGGCCACCTCAATCTGACAGACAGCGTACATCATTCCACCAATGAAAAAGGCATTCCACAGTGTCCCCACCACTGCAAACATCAGGATGGTGCCTATGTTCTCTGTGAAAGGGCGGATGGGCAGGAAGTAGCCAGCATCTAGTATAATGGGAGGCAGCAGGTAGAGGAAGAAGAGCTTGGAATCAAGAACAGGGAGCTCCTCATCCATGGTTTTGATGATGCCCCCCAACAGCAGACCGACAACGATCAGCAGACAGCTCTCTGGGACGATGTGAGACACTCTGGGGATGATGTGAAAGCCTGCAAAGACAATCATAGGAAGGGTTCAACATGTGAAAACAGGGTTCAGAGAATTTCTGCTAATCGAGCTTAAGCAACAAACTGATTATTTCATCAAGTAATCATATAATTAATAATTAACATTTAATTCATTTATTAAGCAAAAATACCAAAGGACTCCTGGACGAACCCTTCTAATGTGGTGTGTCCTCTTTTCTCTGTTTTTCTTTTGTTAGTGGAAAATCTAGATTTGGACAACAATAATAACCATTAAGTTTTCGTACTTAAGTATTTTTTTATGAATTATTATTTTTTTATGAATTCTCTCCATGCTCAAGATATGGAATTTTTTTATCTGTGGGGTTCAGATCAGGGGAGTTGGCTGGCCAATCAACAACAGTAACAACATGGTCACCAAACCATTTGGCAGCAGTTTTGGCACTGTGTGGAGGTGCTAAATCCTGCTGGAAAAGGACGTCAGTATTTCCATAAAGCTTGTCAGCAGATGGAACCATGAAGTGCTATAGATTCTCCTTGTAGACAGCTGCATTGACTTTGGACTTGATAAAACACAGTGGACCAACCACCAACAACACCAGGAGATGATATGGCAACCCAAATTATCACAAAGTGTGAAATCTTCACACTCTACGACCTTCATATTTAAATGAAATACAAAATTACTTTCATCTGAAAACAGGACTTTGGGTCACTGAGCAGCAATCCAGTTCTTCTTTTCCTTAGTCCTGGTAGGATGCTTCTTCTGGCTCTTGATGCACTGACACACCAGCCTCAGTCTACTCCCTGCGAAACTCTCCCCAAGTTTTTGACTTTTCTTGACCTCTTCCTACTACACTTCTTAGACAGAGCACTCTGCCAACAACCAGCCTTTAAACAATGACCTTCTGTGGTTTACCCTCCTTGCTGAGGGCGTCATCTGGGCAACTGTCAAGAAGAATGTGGTTGTGCGTACTGAACTAAACTGAAAGATATGCTAGATTTATACTGTTTGAATAGTAAATAATGGAAACTCAAAAAGAAATATTCTAATAATCTGTAATACTGGATCTATTAGCCATAATCATCAAGATTAAAACAAAAAAGGCTTGAAATATTTCACTTTACAAATATGGAGTATATGATAGTTTAACATTTTGAATTAAATCACTAAAAATATAACTTTTTCACAACATACTATTTTTGGTGTGCTTGAGGTACAATAGTATAATAGTATGTTGATGCAATTATGGATGTTCATATTAAACATGGACAAGTTTCAGCTAATAAGGTTAGTACATGTACAGGTAACCCTTGGGGGCTAAGAGCTTAGTCTTAAGACTGCTCTAAATGTTTAGGTTCAAACAGTTTTTTGAAACACTTGGATCTGTATGATGTCAAAGAGAGCAGATATCACTTACCTGGACAACTGAGACACACAGCGCTGGCTCTGAGCACAGAATCAGAAGGAAGTTACCTTAAAGCAAGATGAGCTACAATAGCTTTTTTCCAGACATCCAATGGACTGAGGATTGCAAGTCCCAATATCATAAAGATATATTATATGGACAAAAGTACTGGGCCACACCCTTAATCATTCAAATCAGGTGTGTCATTCAGTCCCATTGCCACATACATTTAAAATCAAGTACCTAGCCATGCAGTCTGCCTTTACAAACATTTGTCAAAGAATGGGTCATTCTAAAGAGCTCAATGAATTTGAGCTTGATACTGTAATAGGATTTCACCACGTCCCCCGTACTGTAGTGGGTTACTCATTCGCCTCACAAGCAAATCTTCCCTGGCTTGATTCCAGGTAGGGACACAAGTCCTTCTCACCCTGTAGGTAAAATCACTGCCAAATTACCATTCATTCATTTTCTTCCGCTTATCCAATTCTGGGTCGAGGGGGGTGCGGGAGGTTATCCCAGCTGTCATGGGTGAAAGGCAGGGTATACCCTGGACAGGTCGCCAGTCTGTCACAAATTACCAATGCAAATTAATCCACTGTGGTGGCCCCCTTGGGGAGAATACAAGGGAGCAGCTGAAGGTGCATATTTTTTTTTTCCTTACTGTAAAGGATTTCACTGTTGCAACAAGTTAGTTTGTGAAATTTCTTTCCTGCTGGATATTCCATCATTAGCTGTAAATGGTACAGCAACTCATCCACAAAGTGGCAGACCACATAAAGTTACAGAGCGAGGTCCCCAAGTGCTGAGGCACATAGTGAGCAAAAGTTGCCAAAGACTTGATAATTGCAGAGTTTCAAACCTTCTCTGGCATTAACAACTTCATGTCATGGGTTTCAGTGGCTGAGCAGCTGCATGCAAGCCTTACATCACCGAGCACAATGCCAAACACAGGATGGAGTGGGGTAAAGCACATTGCCACTGGACTCTGGAGAAGTGGAAACGTGGTCTGTGGGGCGCTTCTACTTGGCAGGCCCATTCAAAACCTTTGGGGTGAACTAGAATGAAGATTGCAAGCCAGGCCCTTATTCAACATCACTGTCTAAACTCAAAAATGCTCTTTTGGATGAATGGGCAAAAATTCCCCACAGACACACTCCAAGATATTGTAGAAAGCCTTTCCAGAAGAGTGGAAGCTTGTATAGCTTTGGACGGCGATGGCTCAGTGTGTCAGAGGACTCATTTGGGCGTCGGAGGGTTGCTGAGGGCCGACGGCTCAAGACCCGCCCGAACCTGGACCTGGCGGCCATCCAAGACCTGTCCTGGACCTATATATGGAGGTGGACCAGGCCAAAAGGTGTCATCCCCTGAGCATTGCTGAGGTGCCCATCAGCAAGGCGCCGAACCCCCACATCCCTCCCTGGCACCTGAAATGGCAGCCTTGCTCGCTGACCCCCCTTACTGCATGCTGCATGAATAGTGTGTGTGTGTGTGTGTGTGTGTACATTCAATGTGTAACAAGTGTCTGCAATTCGACTTTCCCCAGCTGGGAATTAATAAAGTTATTTGTTTGCTAGCTGCAGAGGGGGCGGCAACTCTATATTAATGACTTTGGATTTAGAATGGAATTTCCATTCTCCTCCTCCTGTTAGTGTAATTTGTAGGCTGCCCAATACGTTTATCCGTATAGTGTAAATAAGGATTATTTTGAGTGTAAGCCATGGAAAGCAAACACCAGCAGAGTCCAAGAATAAAAATATGTAGCTAGAAATGAGTATAATAACCTGTGTTTTTCTTTAATAATAAAAACACACTCAAGTCACAGCTTCCAGTGAACTGTGTCTCTTATTAATTCAGCAGAACATTGGCTGCAGTAAGCCTGATGCAGCAGATTCTTGGTTTCTTCTATTCTCACACTGTTTGTTCATGTCGTCTCTCTCAGCTAAAAGAGGCCTTGACATTCAGTCTGTTGTCATGTGACTGAGGTCCAGGCTGCTGTAAAGAGTGTTTATGCAGTCAGTGGTTTTGTGTGAAGCCACCCTCGGCCCCACATCTCCTCCCTGGCGCTGCACACTGAGATCTTTGTTATCAAGCAGTGCATTAGGACAGGAAGTCTGACTGGCCTTTAGAGACAACAGCTGGAAAAGCCGATAAGAAGCCAAAGAGCTTCGCTGTACACACTTAGCCAATGGAAACCCACAGGAGAGATTCAAAAAGCTAATCAGAGTCACCAGAAAACACCCTGTGCTTAGCCATTCAACATGGCGAATGATACAGCAACAAAAAAGTCACAGTGCATCTCTTTCTGTGCTGAAGCTTCTTCTTCTTCTTCTTTCGGCTGTTCCCGTTAGGGGTCGCCACAGCGGATCATCTGCCTCCATCCCATCCTATCCCTTGCATCCTCTTCCCTTACACCCACCCTCTGCATGTCCTTCTTCACTACATCCATGAATCTTCTCTGTGGTCTTCCTCTTTTCCTCCTGCCTGGAAGCCCCATCCTCAACATCCTTTGTCCAATATATCCACTATCCCTCCTCTGAACATGTCCAAACCAT
>VUQH01087954.1:0-11644 GCA_015106775.1 Etroplus canarensis
TCTCATGTCATGTTTTGACTTCTCTCCATGCTTCATGCCTTGGTTATGTACTTGCTGGACTTTATTTTGATGGACTTTTATCAGCGTTTTCGTAAAGCTTGCCTTTTGTTCACAACACTACATCTAGCCTTGGAGTTCTGCACACTGGGTCCACATCTTGTCAGCTAAAAGTCTCATCTCTGAAAAAAAATGGCAGGATGGCTTAGGATTGCAAAGTTGCATTTGAACAAATTACAAGACTTCTGGACCATCGTCCTTTAGATAGAAGACTAACAATGTTTAACCATAATGCACAGCACCTTGTTTCCCAACACAAATTCAAACACAGCACAAACTCATCTCACAATTTAAACAACTCATACCAATTGTCAAAAGCATGGTGGGGGAGGGGTGATGATTTGGGCTTGTTCTGCAGCCACAGGACCTGGGCACCTGGCAGTCAATGACACAACTTTGAACTCCTCTGTATACCAAAATATTCTAGAGTCAAATGTGAGTCTGACAGATAAATCTTGCGTGAAATTTGGTCATGCAGCAGGACAATGATCCTACATTCACCAGCAAATCTACAACAGAATAGCTGAAAAGTGGAAGAATGAAGGTGCTGCAATGTCCCAGTCAAAGCCCAGACCTCAGCACCATTGAAATAATGCGGTAGGACATTAAAAGAGCTGTACATTACTGAATGCCTGCAAACCTCAATGAACTGAAGCAGGGTTGGAGAGAAGAGTGATCTAAAATTCCCCCACAACAATGTGAGAGACTGATAGTCTGACTGAACGTCATACAGAAAATGACAATTTCACGTTATTCCTGCTAAAGGTGGTTCTGCAAACTAATAAATCATGAGGTGTTCTTAGGTAAAACTTAGCAGGACTAACAAGAGTCCTGTGCAACCTTTTTTCACATGACTGTAGTTACATTATTAAAATCATATTTGTAGTGCTCCATAATGCAACAAAAATCTGTGTGTGTACTTGCTATTTTATAACAATACAGCAATGTTGCATTACGTGCTGCTTATTGCAGGGCTGTGAATGTGGAAATGTGACACACACATCCCAGGAAAACCAAGGTAAGTGGAGGGACCTTTCTTTGGTTTTGGGGATTAAACTGAACCAGAACCATTTGTCTTTGCTAGCTTGTGTACGAACACAGACTAACTTCTAGATAAAGTAAGCTAATGTAGCAAAATATTGTCAGGCTTGTATAGGGCTCTCGAATTCATCCTCAACCCTGGAGTTGATCTGACTGGTAAATTAGTTGACTTTTTAAAAAAAAATTACTTATGAGCATTGTTTAATTTAGCAAACATTAAATGGCGTAAAACTACAAAGCAAAGTTGTATAACAATTTCCCTGGTGTTGCTGTGTGACTACTACATGTACACTGCTGCTCAAAAGTTTGGGATTACTTGCAAATTTCATTGTTTGGCTGTTCAATATGAGAAACTGTGAGGAAACTTAAAATCTCTTACCATGCAGTTAACTACTCCCTTCAGAGAGCAGCAAAAACTGGCTCTAACTAGGACAGAAAAATGAGTGGGAGGCCCTGATGCACAACTGTGCAGGAAGACAAATATCTGCACCAAATAGTGCTTGTCACACACCATTGTCAGTATCAACAGTGCAGAGGCCACTTCAGGATGCTAGACTTCATGGCTTGACAAGAGATAGGCATATCTCTGACATGCCAATAAAAAGAAAAGCCTGAGATGGGCCAAAGAACACAGACACTGGAAGACTGGAAGAAGGTGTGGACAGATGAGTCCAAGTTTGAGGTCTTCAAATCAAACAGAAGAACATTTATGAGATGCAGAACCAATGAAAAGATGTAACAGCAGTGCTTAATACCATCAGTCAAGCATGGTGGAGGCAGATTGATTGTCTGGGGTGCTTTGGAGGTGGTAAAATAGGAGATTTGTACAGAATGGAAGGGATCTTAAGGAATGAAAGCTATCACAAAAGTTTGCAATGCAATGCCATACCCTGTGGACAGCATTTGATTGGGGCCAGTTTCATCCTACAACAGGATAATGACCCAAAACACACTTCCAAAATGCATCAGCAATATTAAAAGAATAAGCAGCCAGCCAGAATTCTGACTGTAATGGAGTGACCACCACAGTCCCAGGATCTGAAACCTTTTGAGCTGTTGTGGGAGCAGCTTGACTGTATGGTACATAGGAAGACTACAACAAGCCTACCATCTTGTGAAAGATGCTCCTGGAAGCATGGGGTGAAATATCATCAGATTACCTTGTAAAATTGACAGCTAGAATGCCTAAGATGTGTGAGACTGCAATTGCTACAAAAAGTGTTTTGTTGGATGAAGGCAAAAATTGAAGGACACATTTATCATTTTAAGTAAAATCATTATTTCTAACTCTGACAATGTCAGCATGTCCTGTTCACTTGCTATATTTTCCAATTTTGTGTTTCCATGGAAAACAAGAGCATTTCCAAGTGATCCCAAAATTTTGAGCGGTAGTATATATCCCCGAAAAAGCCCCAATTTCTTAGTGAATGCTGACTTGACACTACTTGATGTGATGTGAGGCTAGATGTCAATTATTTCTTTTCTTTTTTTAATGCAAATTGGATTATTAGGAACTGATGTGTGCAGAGCAAAACTGATTCCATAATGTCCCTAAAAATCTTTCACAGATTTCAGCCATGTCAACGGCAGATGGCAATGGCAGCAGACATGACATGGTGTCACCACTAATGTGTATGATCCCACGATCAATTTGGTTTTTCGTTTTGTGCAGATCGGACAACATTAACAGAGATATGGTTTAAAATGTAAATTAAAAAAATGACAGATAATTCCACCTAGTGGCAAATCTGTATTTTAAAAATAGCTGAAATTCTAGTCAGTTTCAGATCTCACTGTGCTAAAATTTCAAATCCTGCATCAAGTTGGTGTTACGTTATATATAGTATGTTAACAATACGTTATGTATACGTCCATTTAACATCATTGTTCTGCGTAGGCCAGCGTTTTAGAGGAATTTGGATGCGTCAGCATAAGCTTGTTAAATCGTCATGGTGTGACAAGGCCCTTTGTCACATTGTTCTTTTGTCATTATACTGATACTCCGGTAAACAGTATATATGCTGGTCTATTTGTTGCTGTACAAGACTCATGAAATACAGTACACACAAATTATGCAGGATGATCTTTTGTATGATTTATCAATGTTTTGTTTTGTGCACAAACATGAGCAAGAGGGTGGTGACTGCAGTCCAATTAACACCTGTGGGTGTCATCAATAATAAGAATTTACCATGTCATGAGAGAACATTTAAAAAAGCAGATTGCCCTGAAACATTTCTTACATTTTAGTAAATTAACTACAGCTAATTGGATCACGAACTTTGTTTGATATTTAGAGTTATTTTCCTTTATTTAGTTACAGGAGGGCCGTGCCAGGAAGGGCATCATGCATAAAACCTCTGCCAAATTAATCCACTGTGGTGTCCCCTTGGGGAGAATAAAGGGGGAGCAGCCAAAGTTACATTTTTTTAGATGGTTTATATGTTTTGACTATAAAACTCATAGCCCACTCGCCACGGGTTTTAGAGCTCTTAAAGCCCTCAACAGATAAAGATTCCTTTGTAAGGTAAGCGTTAAAGAGGACAATGAAAAAAATTTATTACACGGTGACCATACACAAACATCATCTTGTTACCATCCTGTGTCCTTCTGGACTCCCCCTTGATGATGTCATCCCTCCATCCTGGAAAAAAAGAAAGGGAGGAAGGTGAGAGTGCCAGGGAGCGAGGTGAACTGTGAGCTGGAGTCCGCACTCCTGCTGGTCTGCCTGGGAAAAGAATAAACCTGGCTTCACATCACACACAGCTGTATCAGCATAGGCTACGTGTGAACATACATGTGAGTGGATTTGCTTGCAGGAGAGTGCGCATTCTTGTGCGTGACTGGGAGAGCTCACAAAGAGAGGAGAATTACTTCAAAGTAGCTAGAGAATTTTTTAAAAAAAGATAACAGAGAAGGTGTAAGAAGGCAGGAAAAAATCAAGGAGAGTTTCTGAGTTCAAAAATAACGCCTCATAAATGTGATGAAAGAGGTCATGAGGCCTGCGACTATGGATCATGGCTCCACAGGCAGAAGAAGTGGAGGGGGAAATCGATTAGCCTTAGATGTGTGGGTAAAACTGAGCCATACAAAAACCTTGGGTGTCTGTTGAACAAAACTTTTAAGGTGCAAAGGGGGCAGGGGAGTCATGAAAAGCAGGAATGAGGGAGGGGAGGAGAAGTCTGTGATGAAAGCAAAAAATGTCAAATGTAAAAGAGCTGCAGTGCTTGTGCGTCCCTGGCTGGGTGTGGGTCAGAGCTGGTGTAAACAAACCCACAGCTTAGCAGAGTGTTTGATCTGTTCAACTACGAAACACTGAGTGGAGTAAACAGAAAAATTAGCCCGGGTCAGCTACAGAGGGGAGCTGTGGAGCTTGTGCGTGTGCTTGGTAGGGGGGTAAGTACATACACACCAAAGCAAGTTAGTTGTTCCAACCCAAAAGCAAACGGATGGAGGTTCTCAAGATCGTCTGTTATGACCACTTTTCAGCACCTCAAACTCAGCCTGTCATCACTTATTTTGAGTTCCAATGAAACGCTGGGCTTTCCAACAAAATTAGACAAGGATGTTATTCTACCAAATGCATGGTCTGAGTAATGTAAATCCAACATAAATGTTAATGGGAGCTGTCCTCACCAGAAAAACTAAAGCATTAGTAATCATTTGCTCGAACATTTTACAGTGACCTTTATATAGTAGCAGCAAAGCAGGAACACTGCAAAATCTTAGACTGTGGTGTGTCAAGGCGTACACACGCACCCACACACACACACACACACACACACACACAAAACTGTGCAAAACTCCTCATTTCTTTATATTTTGCTTTAAAGGAACCAGACTTTCTTTTAATTTTTTTTAACGGGTCTTGAGCAATCCTTCTCCAGGCTTTCTAAAGCTCTTCAAAAACTTTTCTTTGAACATTGGCTGCTTTTTCACTTATTTTCAACCCAGACCTCGTACGTGACAATTTTCATGGTGTGCAATGTGTTCTTAAAAATTTGAGGAAACTGCGCAAATGGAGGGCAAAAAAAAATATCTAAGAATATCAACAGCAGATGAGCAGTACTGAAAGTCATGTCCTTAAGAAAAAGGAAAAAAATAATGTAATAATGTATGTAATGATATTGATATTTCTTGTTGTAATGTTGAGAAAATTTGGACTGAGAGTTTAGGCAGTGTTGCAGAATCCAATCCGATCGAATTTATTTATAAAACACTTTAAAGATGCTAACCAAAGTGTTGTACTGCTGAATGAGAACATACATTTTTTATTTCAACTTTATTTTACCAGGGAAGTCCCACTGAGTTTTAAAAAAATCTTTTACAAGGGTGTCCTGGCCAAGACAACAGCAGTAAATCAGTCACATTAATGCAAAACAACACATTTAAGAACAGAATACAATTTACTCAAAATAAAAACATATTAAATAGGGTTAAAATAGCTGTAAAATACTAAAACAAAGAAAAATCCCTCAGGAAAAACTATACGTCTCCTCCACTACATTCTGCATGGTATTCTTAAGATTTTGCAGAGGAACAGCTTTTTGTAGCTTGATAACTTTCTAAAGATTATTCCATGACTATGCAACATAATACGAAAAAGTCTTTTTTTCCAAACTGTCCAGGTCTGGGGCGCATCAAAGAGCAACCACTTAGAACAACATAGCTGACTCCCCCTAGAACAGTAACAGAGAAGTGAACAAAGGTACGTTGGAAGTTAACCGAATATTGCTTTATGGACAAAAATATACCAGTGCTTTTGTCTACAAGTAGTTAATGAAATCCAACCTACCAAATCAAAAAGGATACAGTAATGAGTCAGAGACTTTGGTTTTGTAATGAAATGTAATGAAGCAAGCTTTACCGATTCAGGACCACGCTTGAGAGATGAGGCTGCATGCATGTACAAAACACCACCATAATCGATCACGGAGAGAAATGTAGCTTCAAGATTTTTCTTAGCCCTGAAAGTAAAACAGGACTAAGTTTTTTGACCAGGTTTGGAATATGAACATGAAATGAAAGCTTGTCATCAAGCCAAATACCCAAATATTTATACGAGGTCATCCCTTGCAGTGGGTTTCCCAACAGATGTAAAGATGCAACAATCATCACTTGCATCATAACGCTCATGAATGATAAAGGTGGTCATACCAAATACTGACTTTCAAGCTAGTTGTACAAACCTCTGTTTTTGCCTTATGCTCTGTAATTCCTTGTATGTTTGTATGTGTCAATAAATTGTTGAACTTATTTTCCTAGCAAAATATAAAGAAATGAAGGGTAGCTCCAGATTTTCTGTGGTAATTGCATTTGTTTATCACTTTTATTGTGTGTATTTTTGTAATATCTTGGATTTGTTCGTCTTCCATCTTTGGACATTGTCTGGCTCCATCACAATTATTTTCACTTGCACCTTGATTCCGTAGTAATTTTCTGTGTATATATCCACGGATTGTATATAAGAGGGACTTAACCACTGTGATGTCACCAAGTGGTAGGTGAAGTCTCATCTTAAACATCATGTTAAGTATTTTGGCCTTTGCCATATTGGCGTTTTGAAACCAGATGTGGTGTGCAAGGCGTGGCTCTAACTGAGAAACTGACAAAGCATGCCTATATGCTAACCTAAATCATAAGGGAGGCCTGTCCTAATGCACATCCTGCTTTATATTTTTATTAACTCTAAATTAAGCCACAATTTAAGAAATGAGATGCTGGATTCACCTTTCACAATAAGTTTATAACCCAGCCATTCCCTTAGTCAGTTGTTTGTCTTAATTCCAGCATTCTCCCATTGACGTTTCCTCGTGCCTCTGTGTTCATTCTTAAGTTAGGTTTAATTTGCTTTTGTCTTGTTTAACATATCATGAATTAACTTGTTGTGCCTTTATTATTATTCTTCAGTATGTCTTATTAAAGTTCACCTTTGTTTGCCTCACCTCACTGTCTTGTGTCTATAGGTGACATTCTGAAGATAGACACTATCAGCTATCTAAAACAGGTTTTCAAATAATTTCCTTATTGTATGTATTGTGTGGGTGTGTATCCCCTTTTTCCACCAAAGTGATAATACCGGGAGAAATGCCTTTGAAGAGAGACTGCCCGTGGTAGTCCAAAATGTGTGTTGCTATGTACAGTCACATGAACAAGAAAGTTTTTGCAGGAGTCTAGGCAGTCCTGCAAAAAACAAAGTACACCCCATGATTCATTAGTTTGTAAAACCACCTTTAGCAGCAATGACTTGAAGTCATCATTTTCTGTGTGATTTTATCGATTCCTCACATCATTGTGGAGGAATTTTTGCCCACTCTCCTTTACAGTGTTGCTTCAGTTCATTGAGGTTTGTGGGCATTCATTTATGCACATCTCTCTTAATGTCCTGTCACAGCATTTCAGTCCTGCTGAGGTCTGGACTTTGACTGGGCCATTGCAACACCATGATTCTTTTCTTTTTCAGCCATTCTGTTATGGATTTGACCATTGTCTTGTTGTTTGACCTAATTTTGGCCAAGCTTTAGCTGTTGCTCAGCAGACAGCTGTTGGCCTCACATTTGACTCTAGAATATTTTGATATACAGAGGCGTTCACGGTCGACTGAATGACAGCAAGGTGCCCAGGTCCTGTGGCTGCAAAACAAGACTAAATCAAACCTCCACCACTATGCTTGACAGTTGGTATGAGGTGCTTGTGCTGATATAGTGTGTTTGGTTTTCGCCAGATGTGGCACTGTGCTAATTATGGCCAAACATCTCCACTTTGATCTTGTCTGTCCAAAAGACATTGTTCCAGAAGTCTTGAAATTTGTTCAGATACATGCAATTTTGCAAATCTAAGCCATGCTGCCATGTTCTCTTTAGGGAGAAAAAGATTTTTCCTGGCAACCCGTCTAAGTAAGCAATACCTGTTCTGTCTTTTCCTAATTGTACTTTCTGTAGTGCCTGACTTGTAGCTCTTTGGTTCTTTTGCCTTTTCTTTTTGTTGGCACATCTTGGGAAGATTGTGGCATTGTTAACATACACCTGAATGCTCCAGATCAGCAAACTGCCAAAACTTTTGCTTTTATAGAGGTGGGCACACTGGCTGATGATCAGTTAATTAAGTGCATTTGATTTGCAGCACCTGTTAATCTGCCACTTACCCTCTTAAATGCAGTAAAGGTATACTTAGTTTTTCACAGGAGTGTATAGAGTCTTTCGAAAATGTTCATTTTCACATGACTGTATGTGCTGTATGTTCTAATTTTAATTATTCAAATTTGGACTCTTCAGCATGAAGATAAAATAATCAAAGATGGATAAAATTGTGTGCTAATTTTAAGTCTCATTTACAATAGAAAGCACCACTGTAATGCCAAATGCAGACCGTGCTGAAGCCTTAGCCTTAGACATAATATTCCCTTTTCCACCTAGGCTGTTCAAGGGCTTGTTTGGAGCCAATGTCTTAACTTGAACCAGTTCTGCATGATTCAAAGGCCAAAGCTGTCAGCTAGGAAAATGGTTTGGGTGTGGCTTCCACAGCTTTGGGGTCTAGAACTAAAAATCACTTATTTCAGGGCCAGGGGAGTAGATTATCATGACCAACTAAAACTTGGTGCCTGCCATTAAAAACAGAACAGGTTTAGTATCTAGTTTGCCAAATTCAAAGAAAAAACACAGGAGCAACAGCTGTAAATTGACAATCTAGTTAGCCGTTGTTGTTCTTGTTGCTAGTGTAGCTGTGAAAGAGGAAGTGTACATAGGCGTATAGCCTAAAATGACATACTGGTGTGTTTCACCAGACCGTCAAACCAATTCATATAAAGTTCAGCCAAATTTAACCCGCAACTGGTACCAGTTCTTGGTTAGCTTGACTTGGATTGAGCTAGCTAGTTTAGTCAGTTGTACTCGCGACGCTTTCATGAATGGCTGCAGGCCCTGAATTCTCCAAAGCTGAACTCTATTTAAGCAAATTCGCAAACGGTGTTGTTCATTTCATGTTATGTTATCATTTTACCAGTGGGAGCATTGCATCGGTAAAAGACTCAAATCAGTTTTACTGGCACGGAAACAAACATTGTCATCCTCTCATGATAAACGCTGATGTGCAAAACTTGTAAAAGATACAACACTTAGTTTATCTGCTTCCTGACACTGAACATCAGAGAAATGGCGTTACTTTGGTGGACCTTAGGTACCTTTGAACGCTCGTTACTTGGCTGAAAAAGAAGCACGTCAGGCGGAAGAATCTTCGATGTGCCTTTGCCTGTTTTTCCAGCCTTGAAGAAGTTAAAATTAGTCTTTTAAAAGGCAGAATTCAAAGCTGTGAGCATGAAAAGGAGGGCAGAATGAAATGTCGGCACTGCAGTGTTAAAAGGGAGATGGGAGATGAGAGATCCTAGTGTCTGACTTTGGTGTGACTTCAAAAGACTGTGTTTAAAGCGGCAGGCCTTAATGCTGGCCTGATAGCAGAACTGTCATGTCTGCGTGACCTCCCACAGCTGGCCAGCCAGGGACACAGGACTCCTGCCATGTGTGTGTGTGTGTGTACTTGGTGATGTCTTGATGTGTGTGTGTATGAACTTGTTTCCTTTTTGTATGTTTGTGTGTCAGCACTCTTGTGGTTCTAGCTGTGTGTCTTGATGTGATTGTCTGTGTGCCCTTTAATGTTTGTGTTTTGATGTCAGTGCATGTGTTTGAATAAGCTATGTGTGTGTGTGCGTGCGTGCAGAGGTTGAAGATCTAAGCCGGGCTCTGCCCTCTCTCCCTATGCACAGGGGCCTTTTTTCCTTCTTGTTAAGATTCAAACGCTGATAGGCTTTGAACTGCAGCTGTAGTCTCTGCATTCATTTCACCACTTTAGCTCAACTGGCTAAACTTGCCATTGCGCTGCCTGCAACACTTTATTGCGGCTGCTATTACAAACCATCACACTAGCCACATTAACTGCATAGCAGTGGGCGAAGGGGTGCAGCTCTGTTTATAAAAGCAGGGATTTGCCTTTGATGTAGGAAAACAGACAACTGGTCTGAACATGATGTCACTTAGCTCAACTTTTTCCCTTGGAGAAATACAGTAGATACAATGTTTAAACAGCCTTCAAAATATACTGAAGACAGGTATATTCATTTGAACTGGTGCACGTTTGTCTACAACAGATTGCGATGCTGGATTGGTCCCGACCTACTAGTGAGTCGTGTCAGTTGAAACAACTTGAGGACGATTGTATTGCACAAATTTACACTATATGTACAAAAGTATCTGACCACACCTTTCAATCAGCGAATGCGGTCTGGCTTTAGAAACATTTGCGAAAGAATGGGTTGCTCTAAAGAGCTCACTGAATTCAAGTGTGGTACTGTAATAGAATGCCACGGTTGCAACAAGTCAGTTCCTGAAATTTCTAACCCTTGTAGATATTCCACAATCAAATGTAATTGGTATTATTGCAAAGAGGAAGCATTTAAACACTACAGAACTACTACAGACATGAAGTAGCAGACTTCCTGTCATTACAGAGCAAGGTTGCTGATTGCTCAGGTGCATAGTGCATAAAGTCACCAGAGCTCTGCACACTGCAGAGTTCCAAACCTCCTCTGGCATTAACATCAACACCAAAACTGTGCGCCAGGAGCTTCATCAGATTGAGTGGTGTACAGCACATCACCACTGGACCCTGGAGCAGTGAAAACATATTCTGTGGCATGATGAATCATGCTTTTTTATCTGGCAGTCTGATGGATGAATCTGGCTTTGGTGAATGTCAGGAGAACATTACCTGTTTGACTGCACTGTGCCAACTGTACAGTTTGGTGGGGGGTAGTGATAAAGCTATTGGGGTATTTTTCTAGGGTGGGCCTGGGCCCCTTACTTCCAGTCAAGGAAATTCTTAATGCTTCGGCTTTCCAAGATATTTTGGACAATTCTATTCTTCCAACTTTCTAAGAACAGTTTGGGGAAGACCTTTTTCTGTTCCAGCATGACTGTACCCTGATACACAAAGCAAGCTCCATAATAGCATGGTTGGATGAGTTTGGTGTGAAAGAAGAATTTGACTGGCCTGCACAGAGCCCTAACCTCAACCCCACAAAACACCCTTGGGATGAACCAGAGAGGAGATCATGAGCCAGGCCCTCGGCTCCAACATTAGTGTCTGACCTCAGTATGTTCTTCTGGGGGACTTACTAAATCCCGTGACACAAGTGACTATATGTCACGGGTAAAATAGGATGCATTCACGGGTCATCACGGGCAGTTAATGTGATCGTCACGTCTTTGATTGTTGTACTGTCCATCGCCCCGTCGTTACGATCTATTTTCAAAGTGCTATGTATTATAGCCACGTTACGTATGTCTTTGTATGTGTAAAATTTTTACCTTTGTCATCATACATGTTGAAAAATAAAAGTGGTCATGGTGGCGGTAATGCACCTCGCTGTTTGCCAACCGCCAATAAACTTTACTTCTACTACTACTACTACTTGAAATAAAAGTGGTCGTCACATCTTTGATTGTATTAGTGTCCATCGCCCCGTCGTTACGGTCTGTTGTAACCACCGCGGTGT
>VUQH01087959.1:0-19599 GCA_015106775.1 Etroplus canarensis
CTTCCTACCTACACCATAGTAGAACAGTTTGAATCCACCTCCGATGTTCCTGGCCTTGCTTCCCCTCCACCTGGTTTCTTGCACACACAATATATCTACCTTCCTTCTCTCCATCATATCAGCCAGCTCTCTCCCTTTACCAGTCATAGTCCCTACATTTAAAGTCCCTACTCTCACCTCCACCCTCCTACCTTTCCTTCTCTCTCTCTGCCTCCTAACACGCTTTCCCCCTCTCCCCCTCCTTGGTCTTCGGCCAACAGTAGCATAGTTTCCACCGGCACCCTGTTGGCTAACGGCACCGGAGGCGGTCGTTGTTAACCCAGGCCGCGACCGATCCGGTATGGAAGTCGTGTTATGAATCCGCATATTTGATTTGGCACAGTTTTTACGCCGGATGCCCTTCCTGACGCAACCCTCACCATTTACCTGGGCTTGGGACCGGCACTAGGACTACACTGGCTTGTGGGTCCCTGTGGCTGGTTTCTTTATGCAGTGTACACTAAATTGATCAATATTCAGCAAGGTGTGAACAGTGTGATTTTTGTGTCCTCCTGCAGGCCGTGACCCGAGAGCGATGGACGCTCGTGTTCCGGTTACAGGTCAGAGGGTTCCCATGGCGGCAGGAATGCAAGGCCCTGTGCCTCATACAATGGGTCCAAATGCACCTCCACCTGCAAGACCAGTATGTCTGCATTGGCTGTTTATGTTTTACTCTCGTTTTCTTTTTAAGCTTTTTAATCAACCCTTGGGTTAAAATACACAGGAATAGCCAAAGATACTGTTAAGACATTACCTACATAGAGTTGTAAAATTATGTTACTTGATGTTTTTATCTATATTTGAAATGTGATAGGGGATCTGAAGCTCATAAATTATTTCTCAAACAACTTTAACAATGTTGGAAAATCCACGAATTGAGGAAGAAAAAAAATGCAGGAGAAATCTGTGCTGTCTGCTCATGTTGGATAATCATTACCAGCTGAAAAACAGTGAGTTACAGTAATGCTGTTTGTCCTGCAGGGTCCTGGTATTTCTGGTGTTCCCCCATCAGGAGGAGGCTTCAGTCCAGGGCAGAGTCAGGTCTCCACACAGGATCAAGAAAAGGTGGGTGTCACTTCATCTGTCACTGCTGCATTTTAACAATCTGAACCATGAATCAGTTTAAATTACACGAGGAAGGGAAACATGCAAATAATAAGACAAATAAAATCCATCAATCACCAGAAGATCTCAGGATTGGACTGTTTCCATTAGCAGCTTAGTGACACTCCTCGTTTATGCATTCTTATTCACTGATTGGAAATGTGCACCTGAGAAGACTAACTATTGTTCTACTGAAACAATAGATGGAAAAGTATCAGCACGTGAAAAGTTTTTCTGTTCTGTGTCTTTGAAAACTACAATTACATTGTGACACTATGGATGCACTCTGTTCTTATTATTGTGGGGGGGGCAAAAAAAACAAGTTTTACCCTCCTTAACATTTTCCTTTCTTCTTTAGGCTGCCCTCATCATGCAGGTCCTGCAGTTGACACCAGAACAGATCGCCATGTTGCCCCCAGAGCAGCGGCAGAGCATCCTCATCCTCAAAGAGCAGATTCAGAAGACTGCGAGCGGGGCGCCTTGATGATCTGACTGACAAAGTACTGAACAGACAGAGCTTCCTTCTTTCCAGTCAGAAAATTCACAAGATTTTGAAATGTGATGTCATGGAGCAGCATTGTCATTTCTGACACATTTTTGTGCTTTCCTTCTTTTTTTCCCATTTTACTGAGTCAGGACTTGGAGTTTGACCCTCTCTGATCCATCTGCAAACAGAGCGAACAGGACTGAAGACCTTATCTTAGTCTGATTCATTGTATTCTTTTGTTTTGTATGAACGAGCACAGTTGGTCCATGGGGATTTAAAAGTAAGTTACACTTTTGAAAGAATGATAATAATAAATGCTGAACACATGTAAAAGCTAGACTGTAATAAGAAATCATTTTTTTCCTCCAAAGCCAACTGTTGTGGTATTGCAGCTCTGGAAACTGTTTTGTCAGTAAAATAAAAAGACTACTCCGATTGCCTTGATTGATTTATTCATAAGTAATAAGAATTATTCCCAGGAAACACCCTTAAAAACAGCAGGTAACACAAACACTTGTCTCCCACGTCTTTAGAGGATCATTTACTCCAAGCTACGTGACTAATGTAGTTTAACTTTTCATCACATTCTGATAAGGAAATACTTTAGAGTTAAACAGGTCATAATTACACATTGTGCTATTCCAGGAAAACCTCCTGCTTCCATAACTAGTAAAGCTCTCAGAGAAATATGTGATTGTGTTTTTTGATTGTCCTGTAATGTGTTCCTGTATACTTAAACAACACAGGAGCTTATGTACAGTATTTACAGTTCATCTAATCATCCGTTATTTAATCAATTGTCAAATATCTATGATTAGGAAAGCTGCTAACAATTTTTGATAATCTGTAATTATCCAAGTAGAATGTATTGATTTGCAGA
Source organism: Etroplus canarensis (assembly GCA_015106775.1). Lineage (NCBI taxonomy): Eukaryota > Metazoa > Chordata > Actinopteri > Cichliformes > Cichlidae > Etroplus > Etroplus canarensis. The sequence continues at coordinate 2,511 of VUQH01087959.1, forward strand.
CATATTTGTGCAAAACAAAACAGTTTTCACATATGTTAACACCTCCATGTTCAGTGCATGTAAGTGAAATTGAGGTCCTCATGTCTCAGTAACAGAAAAAAATCTTCCCTGTGAGTTCTTTCAAGTACTACAAATGTATATAATCAAGATGGCATAAGCAGCCAAAGTGATTAATGGTTTCATCGTGAAAAATATGAAAAAAATTGGCAAATCCCTGAGCAATGCATATAAAAATATCACAGGGTGCCTATTTATCAGAGCAGGTGCAGTGAAGTCTGCCAAAACAACCATCCTGTCACACAGGTTTTCCATGTGGTTTTGTTATCTTCAGACAATCTGCAGTTAAATTTCCAAACAATTCTTATCCTTCAAAATTTCCAAATGCTCATTTCATAACTCTTTTTTTAAATTGTTTTTTACTTAGAAGTTCTCCTTGTTAAAGTAAAATCTGGTCTTGCGAGGATCCACATCGGAGTATTTGGCACATTTCTTCTCCAAGACTTTTGCCAAGGCTCCTGGGCCACACAAGAAAGTTCCCACAATAGACCTGAAAACACAAAAAGTTATTTATATGGCTTAATTTTCTAACACACTACATTATATTACAGTTATACTTTAGTCAAACTTATTTATTACATTTTACAGCTCTCGAAATAAGTTAGGGGTTTTTTTTTGCTTTTACTGAACAAATGAAAAGATATAGCTATAATAAATATAACACACAGTTGACTTTGTTGTAGGGTTTATGTTTTAAAATGAGTCTGAAAGATAAAAGTCGATAAACCTAAAAATCACAAAAGGAAAACATCATTTTTCTTTAAAAATATGAAACATCAAAACTATGTGAAATAATGAAATAAGATTTTGAGGTGCCACATTTTATGAACTTATTGTACCTTTGTTAGTAAAAATATGTAATAAGTTCAGGTAAGATGAAAGTAGCTGAGTTAAACTATTTTAGTAAGTTAAAGGAATATACAGTCCTGTGAAAAAAGTACTGTACTGATTCAGTAGCTTGTTGAATGACCTTCAGCAGCAATAAAGTGAAGTAATTATTTTCTATGTGACTTTATAAGGCTTTTACAGCACTGTGAGGGGATTTTGGCTCCCTCTTCTTTACAGCGTTGCATCAGGTTATTTAAGAGGTTTGTTCGCGTGCAAACCGAAGCCATGCTGCCATGTTCTTTTTTAGAGATAGGAGGCTTTTTCCTGGCAACACTTCCAAACAAGCCATACTTTTTCTAATTTTACTGTCATGAACTTCAGCATTTAACGAACTAACTGAGGCCTGTAGCAGCAGAAATGTAGCTCTTGAGTTTTTTTTATTTCTCTGAGCATTGCACAATCTGACCTTGGGTCGATTTTGCTGGGATGTTCACTCCTGGGGAGATTATGGAATTGTGTTAACATACACCTGAAAACTCCAAACCAGCAAACTGCCAACACTTCTGCTTTCACAGAGCTGGTCACCCTGGCTGATGATCAAATAATCAAGTGCTTACTGCTTCCATAGGAATTAGAAGGTAAGTAGCAGTCAGGGTGTACTTAGTTTTTCCATAGGACTCTATGCAGGACAGGGCAGGGCTGTATATAACACACGACATATGATTTTTTTTACTTTAAATTTTTTTTGTTTAAGTTCACATTTCCCTGATGTTTCTTTGAAACTTTCATCTAATAAATTTCCAAGAATAAAAGTACTTTCACTTTGTTGTACTGGCACAGTTACTACTTCAGTTAAGCATTTAAATAATTTGGCCTTAACACTAAAGTGCTGGAGTGTTTCCATTGCACTTCTGAATTCCACAGAGAATTAAAGACACTTGGTTTTTTGGTCTTACAAGGGGTTCTCTTTGCGGACTTGTTCAAACTCCTTGTCCCAGATGGGTCGACCATAGTTAGTTTTCTGTTTGAGCCCAGTGACCACATCGGTGTCCTCATCAAAGTGAACCATCACATGAGTAGCCTGTGACAAAAGGGAGAAAAAATAACAGAGAACACCACTGAGCTTGAGATGAAATCACATCACTTTGCTTGCCTGGACTTTCATCTGAAGTCTTGAGTAAAGTGACAGCAGATTGACACACATACGTGGCTTTGATCCCATCCAGTCAGATAGAGTTTGTAGGTGAGGAAATCCCCCATGCCTCGTGCCTCCATCTCTTTCTCCAGTACCTGCAGGAGGTCGGCAAACCATTCAAAGGCGTGCGTTTCCCGACAGAGCCAGTAGAAGTAGATCTGAAACCAGGAAGCAGATGCAATCACGTTTAACAATAGTCCTCTTACAAAAGAGCAGGACGTGTCGCTGATGACTCGCCCTCTAAGATGGGTGCACTATTAAAACACAGCCGTCTTTATTTAAAAGACAATAGAAGGGCCTGTCTCACATCAATCAACGCAACGTGTCAGTGAGATGCAACAGATAAACAAATATGATTGTTAGATAAGGGCTGATTTGATCTTGCTTAACCTTTTTTAAATACACAATATTTAGATAGAAACAGGTAATTACTGCAAGGGTTTTTGTTTTTTAACTGAGTTCCTTTATTTCATGTAATTATCTTTATTCTACTTCATTTAAGCTTGTTATTAGTTGTTTTGGCTGCCGCAACACAGGAATTTTCCTAATTTTGGGGATAAATTTATTTATTTATGTGGGCATATAATGACAACTGAGGATGCAAGCAAACACCTTAAAAACTTAAATAAAAGACAAAAAAATCTGCCACCCATATTTCAAAATGACCTCTAAAGCTGCTTTCACTCAAGAATTACAGTGCAGTAAAGACACTGTCTGGGACTGCCTTTCTCATATGTGGCACACACCAGGACATAGTCAAACACATCCTCACAACTGGAAACACGTTTGGTTTAGATAACAGTGTAGAAGGTAGCTGACCCCAAATCAATTCATGCGGTGAATTCAACAAATCTTCAGCTACTCCCTGGTATGTTCCCAAAGGAGTTGCTACAACAGATGAATCCACATAGGTAATTTGGCAGAAGTTTTATGCCAGATTCCCTTTCTGACATAACACTCTACTGTAAGAGGGGCGTGTGCCCCAACCTGGAATTAACCCAGGGACCATTTGCCCATAAGTTAAATGTATAAATCACCACACTACAAAGACACTGTGAATTTAACACATAATTACCTGTAATTTGACATCAAGTGGACACTGCACTACAGACCTGGCTGGTTAAGAATTGTTTAATTTCTGATCTGTTTATCTTCATTATTTCTTTAAATAAGATTTAATAATTGATAACAAAAACAGAAACCAACGGATAGTGGGCGATTCAGTCCTTACCTTTCTGGTGCGCAGTTTGGGATCGGCGTTATTGAACTTGTACCAGATGGACTTGAGGATGGAGGCGAAGGGAGTGACGCCGATGCCGGCACCAACCAGCATGGCGACCTCGTAGTCGAACACATCCTCACTGGCTGTGCCAAAAGGTCCGTCCACTCCCATTCTGAGGGCAAACCAGAAATCAATTTTATCAAGACATGTGAACTACAGGCTAGGACAATTTTTTCTTTAAAGAACAAATTGCAGGCTGGCAAAGTAAGATAATATCTGGAAAAATTGTAGAAATAAATTTATAAAAACAGACTAGACACTGGATGTGACTTTGGAGGACACGATCAGTCTGAAAATGATTTAATCTTCTTCTGCTTCCTGTGGTGTACTCCAAGGCTCCATCTTAGGCTTGCTGATTTTAATTATGCACACTCTGACATCCCTAGTGACTGCTATGTGCTCCACTTGAGATCAAGCAAAAGTTACAAACCTCAGTCTTTGTTTATGTGATTTGAGGATGTCCTATGCTGAATGGCCAGCTCTTAATAATAAAAGCAGCAAACTCCACCAAGTCAAGCCAACTTTCTAGGGCCTCCCATATTAAAATTTGGTATATTTGACAAAAATATGTGTGTCGTTTATAACTCGGTGTTAAAACAGAAATGAAATTGATAAATTCATCAGTTACAAATTATTTCAACATTTGGCCATAAGCAAAAGGAAATCTTTACATGAACACTCACAAAACAAAGTCACATGCTTTATTGCTTCCCTTAACAACTGAAGCTAACCTTGCAACACTAAAGTCATATAAGGCTTTATTACATTACAAAAAACCACCTATATTATGAAGGTTGGTTTGAAATGAACTTGTAATCGCTGTTGGAAGCACTTTTGCTTTGTGCATTTTTGTGGACTGAGCTAAGCCTCAAAGTCCAATCTTGAATGAACTGGATATTTGATCAGCTAATACAGATGAATGAACCATACCAAACCACACCCTTTACAGCCTGAGCTAAATTTCCATGTTTATTTTAATGAATGCTCAATGCTCAGCAGCACAATATTCACACAAACAGTGATAAGATAATCTCACACAATGCCAACTGTTAAAAAGTTTGTATTACAGCTCCCAGTTTCTTATGACAAAACTGACAGAGATATCAAAATTTAAACAACAGCTCCACAATGAATTGCAAAACTGCACCTGCTTATCAATATGCAGTAAAGAGCCTTCAGGAGCGCTACAAAAGCGGTGTTGCTGCGAGAGAACTTAGTTAGAGTGGTTCTGATACAGTAAGTTCATGAAATGCCTGTCCAAACATCGCAACCTTGCCTCTCCGACTTTGTCTTCAAACTACTCATCCTGGGTTGTCCCACTGATGCACCCTACATTTATAAAAATATTCAGAAAGGATCAAACTGCTTCTAAAATCAAATCCTTATAATAAAATATATACAATAACAGATTGAATTAAGTCATATTGTTCTAACTCACTTGGGTCCCTGTGCCCCCTCTGGTAGCTTCTGCATGATATCGATGAGTTTGTCGGTCCAGTCCCCGGCTGAGCGAATATGGAGGCTCAAGAAGTCCTCCTCGGGGGCAGAGGTCATGGTGAACGGGTGCCACTCCAGCTGTGAGATAGCCGGGCAGTTGATAAAGACATACTGGCCCACCTCCATTTTGAAACCGTCCTTCACCAGCTGCAGCTCCAGCACTTTAGACGGACGCATCACAATCTGAAAACAAAGACTGGGTTAAGATCATCTTCAAAACAACTCAAGAGACAGAAGGAAGAAATGTGAGTCAAACATACCTTTTTGTATCTGACTGTCTGCATGTAACGAATGAAACGCACCAGACGCTCACAAAGATAAATCACCATTGGGCCAATCACCCACATCCAGGTCTGGAAAAAACAAGGAGATGTGATTACACTAAAGTAATATCACTGCTGAAGCTTTTAGTGTAATAGTATTCACAGAAAAGGACAAACCTGTGGAAACCCTCCAGCAAACTGAGGGATGGGACACTCAGGAATCCGTCCCCAGTCTTTTGTGCGGTTTTTACAAAAGGTGAAGTTGTGTGGTGGGTTTGTCGCCGTTTGGCTCCTTACAATGCGCCTGCGGGTGAATCACACAAATGAAACCTGCTTGCAAAAACAACAACGCCTCAGTTAGCAAAAGCTGAGACTTGTCCCTTACCCGGCTCCGTGAAAGACGAGACCAGCGAAGAAGATGATGAAGAGGTGGTGCGTGTACCAGAACACTTCAAAGTAGCTGCGTCTGATGACCTCCATGGAGGAGGTGATAATGAGAATGAGCGCCAGAGTGATGATGACACCCGTGAGGCCGGCAATGGTGGTGAATGCAAAGTAGGTAGGAATCTGCTGAGGATCCTGAAGTGCGAGCAGACACCAGTAGGTCAAAGTTACGGAGTGTCTAGTGAAATATGTCCATATTTAATTAATGGATTGGCACCAAAGTTATATACCCAAATAACTATGTTGATGCCACACCATAAGGCTAACATATATGATGATCTAAGCTAATTTTCCATGCATCACCTTAACATGCAGGACAAACAGTTAGTGCCTTCTCAGGATAAATCATAAACCCCTTTGAGATCAGTTGGCTCTGCATCTCCTTTTTGACATCAACGCAACTTGGGACTGAATTTGAAATTCTCCTCCTCACATACAAAGTCTTGAATAATCAGGCACCAGCCTATCTTAAAGTCCTCAGAGTGCCATATTTTCTCAGTCTCAGAGAGACTCCCCAAGTTTCTAAAAGTAAAATGGGAGGTAGAGCCTTCAGCTATCACATCCTTCTTCTCTGAAACCAGCTCTCAATTTGTCTTAAAGAGACAGACACCCTTTCTCATTTTACCCCCAACTGGTTGAGGCAGATGGCTGCCCCTCCTTAAGCCTGATTCTGCTGGAGGTCTCTTCCCGTTAAAAGGGAGTTCTTCATTCCCAGCGTTGCCAAGTGCTGGCTCATAGTGGATTGTCTTATTGTTGCGGTGTCCCTCTGATATTGTGAGGTCTTTTCCTTACAATATAAAGCCCCTTAGAGATGACTTTTGTTGTAAATTGGCACTATATTAATAAAAGTGAATTGAACTGAATTCAACAAATTATGCTCCAACCAAACTGTAAATTAAATTTCACCATTTAGGGAACTTTTCTTGATTTCAGGAAAGTTCATTCATTGCGCTGAAGACTTACAAGATCGGTTATGCGGACTGGGTTCAGGTAGGTGGTGTTTTCTGTGTCCTCCAGGTTGGACAGAGCAGTGCTGAGTTCATCATAAACACCCTGTCTGCTGTTGTTGTACCACTCCAGGTTCAGCAAATGGGCGATCATATGAACAGCTGTCGCAACACAGAGAGAGAGAGAGACATGTTACTGCTGCTGCAGTAAATTCACATAGAATTATTTTTATTTTATATTCTTAGTTTTAATTGTGTGTGTTTTTTTTTTTTAATCAAATCTCTCTTTTTGTGTGGATCCACATTTATACTGGTTTTATGAAATCTTGTGTAACATGTTTTTAGCAAGCTGACCAAAGAAAACTGTCACACTGCCAAAATATTTTAAATGTACTGAATTTTAAATGTTTGCAATCAGTGCAGTTGAGGAAAGATTTTTCTTATCTTACATCCTTTGTCATTATTTATTTTAGCCTCTGTTTCCCTCTAACTTCTGTTGCCAAAATAAACTTATGAGCCTTGATTGACATTTCAACCTGTGTGTATTAGTATTCCAAGTGGTTGAGTTCTGGGGAAGGAAGGAAAAAAATAATCTATCCTTCAGTTTTACTGCACCATCAAGATGGCCTGAGATAAGTTTCTGTGTTACACTTGAGTAACTTAAGGATGTGCTTATCATGCTCACGGTAAGCTACAGGTTAGTCATGTTTGCACAGTGTAAAATATGTGCAGGCCAGAAAGCACACTTTTTGGAAACAGCAACCTATTAATGGGAAGGATTTCTCTCCTTTTCTTTTATTGCTGAGGACAATGATTTATCTTAGTTTAATTTTACAGCCATAGCACTGAAAATTAGACACAAAACTTCTGATAACACATAAAAACAATGTTGTCTCAAACAATATCTAATGCTTTAACTTTTCCAATTAAGGCATTTCATCTAATAAATAAACAACATTGTAAGATTTGGTTAAAATATCTTTGTTTAACCTGGAAATGAACTCTTGAGATTAAGAATCACTTTTGCAAGACTCTCCTGAGCCAACAGGCAACATTCATGTTTTCTGAGTGATAGGAGAAACAAAAACAAGGAAAAGCATATGCAAGCACAGGGAACACATACAAGCTCCACACAAAAGGGCCCTACCTGGGTTTGAACCCCAGACTTGCTTACTGTGTGGCAACAGTGCTAACTACTAAGCCACCATACTACCTGATACAGACTGATTAAAAGGGATGAATCGACAACATGAAATTAAAAAGGGGAATTTGGACTAAAGGAAGAATATGTGCATATCTTCTTCTCATATTGTTTTTACTGTATAAATCAAATTCCCATACCTGTCATCAGAGCGATCATGTATGCCACCAGTTTGTGGAAACTCAAATTATGATCCAGTTGTTTCCTCATTGTTCTGCTGCAGCGCTGAAAAGTAAAAAGAAGGAAGTTGATTAAAAAAACAACAACAATAACAAAAAAAACATGGCAAAGACATTCCTTTAAAACAGAAAGCTTCTCAACCTGTTAGGTTATCATTTTTCTACATTCAGTGCAGTGTGCAGGAATTTCAGCTTTAAGTACTTAGCAATTTTAAGCTTGCATATTTTTGATAGTTTAAGAAAAAGGAGCTCCAGCAAGAAACCTGCACAAGCATAGGGAGAACCTGCAAACACACACAAATGAGCCACGAGGAGATCCTATGAATGGAGCTTATTTCGGCAGGTTGAGAGGTGGGGAGCACCCTGAACAGGTTGTACATTCACACCCACTGCTAATTTAGAATCACCAGTTAACTTAACAAGCATGTCTTTGGGCTGTGGAAGGAAATCTGAGTGCTCTAAGAGAACCCGCACAGGCACAGAAAGAACATGCAAACTCCAAACTGAAAGGCCGCAGACCGTGGATGTGATTTAAACTACTGAATCACAAGTAGCACAGCGATGCAGCAAAACAAGGAGCACTGTTGGGAATATTTAAATAACAACAATTCAAATAGTATTTCCCATTCAGAGACGCACAAGGTGCCTTATAAAACATATTGCAGAAGGCAGAAAAGTGGAGCCAAGATGAAAACAGTTTAAGAAAATATTTGGTAAAATTTAAATTAACCTAATTTTGAAAAAAAAATTAGGAACTATGTTACAAAGTAAATATATGGTATAAACAAAGTGCATGTATTAGTATGTACAATGTATATAAATAACAAATAATAGATGAAAAATGCTTGGAATGACTTCCATTCTGGCTTCAACAGATTATTAAAACAGGATAACTGACGCGCATATGCTGCATGCTGTTTTATAATGATGTTCCTCCCCTTAAAAGTCCAAATTCAATGTAGGTCAGGCTTTGGCAGGTTTATCTAGTTTATTAAGTTGAATTGTAATTGCATTTCAAGGATATCCACTCGATTAAAAACTTAAAAAGTTTCTCCTATATCTAATGTGTAATAAATCCACCGTGAATGATTGTGTTACACATTTGTGATTTCCATATTGAACAAAATAATTGTAATTGTGATTTTGCCATGATGAAACAGTTCCAGTGTGCCCATATAGCAGCTTTATTTTCTCGATTCTGAGCTGACAAACTGGTTGTGCGACAAGATAATGCCTGTCAGTGCTTCTAACCCTGCTGTGGGACGTAAACATTAACTTACCACAAAGGAGCCTCTGAGCAGTGACAGCAGGTTCCTGCACACCGGAAGGAGGATCAGCATGCAGTTAAAGTTTAGAACAGCTGCAGGAGCTCTGGCCCAAGCCAAGGCAGACTAAAATGAAAATCAAAATCATATTCATATGAGTGTCATTTGAAAAAGAAAAAAAAAAACAGTAGAGAACAGTATTCACTTATATCCACTACATTTCCCTCGTGGCTATGAGATGCTTCACTGATTATTTAAAGAGTAACTTAAAAAAACATCATGCAAATTATTTTTTTTAATCTGTAAAGATTAAGGCAGTGATTTCCAACCTGTTTCGGCTTGTGGCTGTTGCAAAAAAAACAAAAAAAAGACCAAAACAAAAAAACTAGCAGCTCCACCTTAAATAATTGCCCCCTTTAAACTTTGCAATAACTGTTTGAGGCCCAAAGATGTGGTGTTTTTAATACACCACACCCTGCTAAGATGACAGCATTGCCTCCTCACCATTGTATGAGGTTTTAACAAGTGAAGTTGCAAATATATGTATCTTAAAAGGATTTTAACAGCAAGGCACCAGAGAGTATGATTACTTGAAATTCAATATGTGAAAGAAATGCTGAAGAAAGTCATCAGTCACTTTCCTCTTAATCTTCTTTCATTAGACAGAATGCTTTATTAATGGGGGGGCACTGCTGTTACATTGTTACAGAGCCACAGTTATATATAGATAAATATAAATCTGAAGGCAGAAAAATTAGGATTAAATTTAAACCAAGAACGTATAAGGTTCAAATGTAACATTTCTGCTACATTTCTGTCTGAATCCTTGAGTTTTGTGAGATCACAGCTACCTATAACTTTAAAAAGTGCGCGCCAATTCCCAATATCTTCTTCCTCGACAGCAGGTGCTTGTTTGCGGCAACCCTGAAGAATTTCCCAAGGCTTTCAAGACGGATCGTGTTCACTATAACAGGACGGACTTGAATTTGATTTGACAGCTTTGGTACAGTTTACAGTAATTCCCATTCAGAGCATTTAACTGATGTTAAGTGATTCACAAAGTTTGGAGCTACTGCTGTTTTAAGCTCTCTCTTGCTCCACTAATCATCAGGACGCCTCTGGGATCCCGGTCCTAATGTGGTTACATTCGCTTTTAATGCAGGAAAGCAGCGTTTGCACATCTTGGTGACTCCAAAATATAAGCGCTTCCCCCCAAAAAACTGCGTAAAAGTAATGGACCGAGCATCTGTATAAACATCTGCTGTCTGTGGAGGTAACAAACATGCCTTTACTCACCCCCAAAAGGTGACGGGTGTAGAAAAACCGATCCCCCAGGTCGTAGAAGAGATAAAACCAGACAAAAAGGAAGATGTTGATGGCCATCCAGACCACCTGCAAGCACAGCCAGGACCATGTTTCCATCACACAGAAAAATGCACTTAGAAATTGGTGCGCAAAAGCCGCGCGTAAAGTGTGCAGTCCTGCATTCCCAAAATTCTTCTATTGGAAAATAAAACTGCCTTTGTGTGAATATGAAAAACTTACCAATATGAAGGATGTGAATCCGTGGTTGACAATGCAGTTCGCCATGGTGAGCACTTTATCTCGACTCGCAGCAGATTCCCTACATCCTCAGCTTATCTGGACTTTTTATTTCATACCTGCTGTTTTGGACTCCTCCCTCACTTAACAGGCGTGCACAGAGGGATGAGACAAGAAAACAAAGCCTGCCTAGAATAAAATTGCGCTGTTCAGGAAGTATAAATATTTCCTTCTTGGAGTAGAATGACCACATTCCTTCCATCTGGAAAATGACGCTGGATCATCATCACTGATGGGAGGAATGAGAAGGTGTATGTTGCGCAATAAAGTACATTTTCACCTGCTGGCCGGTTATGCAAGCATTTTTCCCTCGCAATTAAAGTTGTGTTGTGGACGTGACAAGAATAGGTATGCAGTCATATTTTATTTTAATAAAAGAAGAGAAGAAAAGAGGCAAATTCTGGACATTATTCTATTTATTGTTCAAGTAATGCAGCAGTAGTTCAAGGCACTGTATCAACAGGACAAAACATAAAAAATAAGCACGATTTCAAAGCACTTCAATAAAGCTCAAAGTTCATTTAGTGTCAGTTTAGTTAATGCAACATCAAATATAAGGCTAATTCTGAGTTACTTCCATGTTATGGATTTTTCACTGAAGCTTTTATCAGCACAAATATTCTCTTGACTTTTGACATTTAGGGTGTTTCTTTATTTTGCAAGACAGTCCCTTTTTTATACAAAAGGCAGCCACACTGGACAATGAACAACACAAGGCATTCATCACAGCAGTTGGTATGAGGAAGATAAATTAATCTTCTGACCTTTTCCTGCCATTATGCTGTTTTTTTTTAAAAAGTATGTTTAGTGCAGATGCAAACGTGCGCAAAAGGGCCTTCGTGGCATGAAAACCCTGAGAAGAAGTAAATTATAGGGTGTCCTGGTCAGTGGTCGGGCCACTCTGGACCCACTTGGCACATTTCCCTCACACCTGGCTCAGGCTGCTCTCTCAACAGCAGCCTTTGTGCATTGCTGCATATCTCGGTGTGCTACATTCTTTGGAATACTGGGGCCTGGTGGTGCCCTTAGTGTACGCGATCATCTTCAACGAAGACATCAGGAGTCACCCGAAATACCTTTAAGAGAAAAATTCAAAACTTTGTTCTCTAACTCATCACCTCAGTTACTCAAAAACACACCAGTGTTCTGCGTTTACCTCACTATTCTCAAGATGTATTTCTACATTAAATTTCTCAGGCTGCCTCCATCGTGTCTTCAACTATGGCTGCCTCCGGCTCTCCCAGCTGATTGTTGAGATCAGGTGGTTGTGAGTTCTGAGCATTCAGCAGCTCCACTGGTTCCTCTGCCACCAGCACCATGGTGGCTGCTGTGGAGTAGGAGTGTGCTGGCTTCCCTCGCTTTCCTGGCTCTCCTCTCCTCCCTTTACGGCAGCAGACGCAGTGCAGGCAATCATGGACGTTGTACTTGAAGAGGCGCCTGCAAGGGTGGCAGAACTGGTAGAAGAGTAGCATGAAGAGGACAGCCAGGCTGTAGCAGATCAGCAACTGGATGGCCAGCAGTGGGGCACACACATACTCATAAAAGTCCGACTTGAAGAAGTACCAGAGGGTGATGAGGAGGAAGTTCTCAACAAAGCGTCCACAGTAGTACATAGCCAGGCGGCCCCAGCACTGCTTCCGCTCAATGAGCTCTCGATGAGTGAGGTCAAGCTGCACTGCCGACCAGCAGAAGATGTTGATGCAGGCATAGAGCAATGTGAACATGCACAGCACCACAGTAGTGCCCAACTTAGAAAAGTTTTTCTCTACGTTCTCGGTCAGAGAGCCTTTCTTCACCCAGAACTCAACCCAGGGGAGGAAGAAGAAGAAAAGCAAGTTAACCATGCCAACAAGGATCATCCAGTGAGGGAGAGCCGTGCTGAAGAGGACAAGTGCAGTGACCCTGGTGGCAATCTCCAAGCCTCTCCACACAATCATGCACAGGTAAGTAGTGGGGCGCAAACGCACTTTGTAGTCATCGTATCTGATCTGGATGGCCAGAACGTTGCACACAAGCGCCCCATATATGACGGAGATCAGGGCGATGATCATCAGTGCCACTGTAAAAATAAACAGAAATCACCTGTTAGACTTTACAAGCAATCATTAAACTGTTCAAATAAGTCATATGGTCTCGGGCAGAAAACTTTTTTCCTTCAGCTAAAATGATCAGACATCAACATAGTCAGTATTGTATTGGGAAGGGCATCCAGCGTAAAATCTTTGTTGAATCAAATATGTGGATTCATTGGCTGAAGACAAAGGAGGAGAAGAGGGGGAAGGTGTGTTAGGAGGCAGAGAGAGAGAAGGAAAGGTAAGAGGGCAGAGGTGAGAGTAGGGACTTTAAAAGTAGGGACTAAGACTAGTAAAGGGAAAGAGCTTGCTGATGTGATGGAGAGAAGGAAGGTAGATATATTCGGAAGGTGTGTTGCTGAATGTTGTTAGTGCATATGCCCCACAAGTTGCAGCAAGTTGCAGCAAAGAGAGAAGTGGCAAAGGAAAAGGCTTATAGTGAGTTGTATGAGAGGCTGGACACCAAGGATGGAGAGAAGGACTTGCATTGTTTGGCTAGACTGAGAAACAGAGCTGGAAAGGATGTACAGCACATTGGGGTGATTAAAGATAGAGATGGAAGTGTACTAATGAGTGAAGAGAGTGTGTTGAGAAGATGGAAGGAGTACTTTGAGGAGGTGATGAATGAGGAAAATGAGAGAGAGGGGAGGTCAGAGGGAGGGAAGATAGTGAATCAGGAAGTGCAGAGTATTAGTAAGGAGGAAGTGAGGGCAGCAATGAAGAGGATCAAGAGTGGAAAGGCATTTGGTCCAGATGTCATACCTATAGAGGTATGAAGATGTCTAGGGGAGATGGCAGTGGACTTTTTAACCACATTGTTTAACACAATCTTGGAGAATGAGAGAATGCCTGAGAAATGGAGAAGAAGTGCACTGGTACTTATCTTTAATAATAAGGGTGATGTGCAGAGCTACAGTAACTACAGAGGGATCAAGTTGATGAGCCATACCATGAAGATATGGGAACGAGTTGTTGAAGCTAGATGAAGAGAGGCGACAATCAGTTAGCAGCAGTATGGCTTCATGCTAAGAAAGAGTACAACAGATGCAATGTTTGCTTTGTGAGTGTTGATGAAGAAGGAAAGGAGTCTTTGTGGATCTTGAGAAAGCATATTATAGGGTGCTCAGAGAGGAACTGTGAAATTGTATGAGGAAGTCAGGAGTGGCAGAGAAGTGTAAAAAAGTGGTGCAGGACATGTATGAGGACAGTGTGACAATGGTGAGGTGTGCAGTTGGAGTGACAGATGGGTTCAAGGTGGGGGTGGGATTACATCAGGGATCAGCTCTGAGCTGCTTCTTATTGGCAAAGGTGATGGACAGGTTGACAGATGAGGTCAGGCAGGAGTCTCCATGGACTATAATAAAGTTAGAGTATGGAGGAGGTGGAAGAGAGCCTGGAGAAGTGGAGGTATACACTGGAGAGAAGAGGAATGAAAGTCAGTAAAAGCAAGACAAAGTACATGTGCATAAATGAGAGGGAGGTAGGAGGAATGGTGAAGATGCAAGGAGTAGCGGTGGTGAAGGTGAATGAGTTTAAATACCAGGGATTAACCATCCAAAGCAGACAGAGCACAAGAGAGGTGAGAAGAAGAAGAGAGTGCAGGTAGAGTGGAGCGAGTGGAGATGAGTGTCGGGGGTGCTTTGTGACAGAAGGATAGCAGCAAGAGTGAAAGGGAAGATTTACAAGATAGTAGTGAGGCCTGCCATGGTGTATGGTCTGGAGAGGGTGGTACTGATGAAAAGACAGGAGGCAGAATTAAAGATGTTGAGATTTCCCTTGGCTGATGGACAGAAACAGAAATCAGTACATCACAGGGAAGTTGAGAAGTTTGGAGAAAAAGTCAGAGAGGCAAGGCTGAGATGGTGTGGACATATTCAGAAGAGGGATAGTGGATACACTGGACAAAGGATGTTGAAGATGGTTGCTGCCAGGCAGGAGACGAAGAGGAAGACCACAGAGAAGATTTATGGATGTAGTGAAAGAGGACATGTAGAGGGTTAGTGGGAGGGAACGGGATGCAAGGGATAGGGTAAATGAAGGAAGATGATCCACTGTGGCAACCCCTAACGGGAGCAGCCGAAAGAAGAAGAATTCAGTATACCACCACCTGTAATAAGATAATAAAATAATAAGACTTCATGCCTGATGTCTGTTATGCATTATTAAGATTTTTTTTCTCTCCAAAAATCTAAATGAGCATCATAATCAAAAAGTCAGTACTAATCCAGCTCTATTTTATATAATTTACTTATGTATCAACAGTCACTCAGTTTAAAATATGAAGGTTTGTGTTTCTGCAAATTGAAAATTTTGGACTTTTTGGATTTTATGAGTTTATGAATTCCTTTCAATTTCAGATGAATAATTTTGCAAAGCAACTAAAGCTAAGTTATTAAATTGAGTAAAATGACCATATTTAACTGCCAGACATGCCGCAGAGCATAAAACAGAAATATACAAGTTAACTACAATGACTTCAAACTTTTTTTACAATAACTCAATAAACTACTATCTGTAATAATCTATGTTGACTTTCGTGCTTCATATCTTTCATGTATTATGTTACAGACCATGTTCTGATACAGAGGGTGCATCATAACAGCTAAGATTCTGTAATTTCCTCATGATCAATCGTAATCTCGGATTAATTATATTATTACTTATTACTGGAAGTTTTATTCTCTTCTTACATTAAATTCTTTGTTAAAGTCTCGATGGTAATTTTGCTTGAGACAATCTGTTGACCTGCTGTAATCTCATTAAAGTACCAACAGTAGATTAAACTGTGGAACTATTGGTGCATTTTTAAAATTTTTAATTAGTAACAAAGTAAACCTCAGCAAAGTTGACCTTTATTGGATTTAAATAGTCTAAATGAGTTACTGAGATACTTTCCATGCTGGTGTGCATGCTCTGTATATGCGTGGGCACAGATGTGTGTGTGCTTATAATTTGACAGCGGTCTTTATCAGTGAGAGCCAGCTGGCAGTAACACACTCTCTGAAAGCAACTGTAATATACACAGTTATCTCCTGAAGAGGCACAGCACTGAAGGTAAAATACTCCTTAGACCTTATTTAGACATTTCAGTTCTGCAGCCAGCTTACTATTATTTGATTTAAACTGTGTAACCTAATTTATTTCCCTCAAAGTTGATGTTAGAGATTCAGTTTAATATTCTGTTATGTTTTTGAGAAGAAATGAGAAATATTAAGCTTTTTCCTATTATAAATGTATCAAAAAGAATCTGTTTTTACTATCAATGTTTTTAAGCTTATCAAGCAATTCCTCATGAGGATAAAATCTGTTACTTAGGAGAACGCACACTGTCCTATTCAGTTTTGATTGTATGTGGTAAATTTATAACATAGGTATTAAATTAGTACTACACTAAACTAGAAACTATATTTAAATAATTTATGAAAAAAATCACATGTGGTCTTGCACATTTAATTGTATAAAGTCTGTAGGAAATTCACAAAGAATACTGTTTTAATTCAAGGTAAAATGCTCAGTGTATGATCAAATACAAAGCAAATGCTGTAATTTTACATTTAAAGGAGGCTGAGCAGAACAGTTAAAACACCTGAACACATTAATGCACTTCACAACAATAACTGCATACTTACAATACAACAGAGCTTATCAATACTTCTCTCACATAAAAAACTTAATAAAACTATTGTTGGGTAGCATTTCTGTTTTCTGTCAGTACCTGCATATATCAATGCAAATGTTGGCCAGTATTGTATATCATATAAAAAAAATCAGCTAGTATATGATTGTACTTTTTTTTTAATCTCTAAAAGTTTATGAGCATCAGACTCATTGTATATTTTGCCAAAACCTTAGTATCAGTCTTAGTCTTCACTAGAATTACTTATGTGGCAGTTGATATTTAAGTTGAAATAGAAGTGGTATTAATGCAAAGTAGAAACATTTAGGAACCACAACAACTTAGCGACAAAGTAGCGGACCATGCAAAGCACAGAGCAGGGTTGCCGAGGGCTGAGGCGCATAGTATGTAAAAGTCACTAACATTCTGCTGACTCATAAACTGAAGAATTTCAAAGTTCCTCTGGCATTAACATCAGCACAAAAGCTCCACAAGGAGTTTTATAGGATGGGTTTCAATGGCCAAGCAGCTGTAAGCTTACATCATCAAGCACAATGCCAAATATTGGATGAAGTGGTAACGCAAGCTGCCACTGGACTCTGCAGCAGTGGAAGCATGTTCTGTGGAGTGATTAATAACAT
>VUQH01087960.1:0-18264 GCA_015106775.1 Etroplus canarensis
CCAAACTTCTCAACATGAGCTGTCCCTCTGATGTATTCATTTCTCATCCTGTCCATCCTGGTGACTCCCAGGGAAAATTTCAACATCTTCAATTGTGCCACCTCCAGCTCTGCCTCCTGTCTTTTTGTCAGTGCCACCGTCTCCAAACCATACGTCATAGCAGGTCTCACTGCCGTCTTGTAAACCTTCCCTTTCACTCTTGCTGCTATCCTTCTGTCACAAAGCACCCCTGACACACGTCTCCACCCATTCCACCCTGCCTGCACTCTCTTCTTTATCTCTCTTGTTCTCTGGCCATTGCTTTGGATGGTTGTTCCAAACTATTTAAACTCATCCACCGTCACCACCTCTACTCCTTGCATCTTCACTGTTCCACCTGCCTCCCTCTCATTTATACACATGTAAAGAACACTTAAAAGTATTTATTTGCACAATTTAAAATGAAGCGTTGTAAGAGTTCCAATAGGTGCACATAACAAACTTGAAAAATAGGGTTTAAAAAGCAAAAGAAATATAAAATGCTTAAATTGAGGTTTATTAAAACAACATTAAAACTTCAAAAAAATATAACAGCCTAACTTAAACCCAGTTTGATGCTATAATCATAAAATAAGCATCCAGTGCATATGTTTTTGTTTGCCAGACTTCTGGATACCCACACAGGACAGGGTCTGATGGGTCTCCAGGATGCACTTCCTACCTTAAAGTCTCTGCTGTGCTGAGGGGTGTACTCAAAGGTCCACAAAGCCCGGACCAGTCCGGACAGCTGCTCTGTTACCTCCCCGGCCTCCTGCTGCTGCTGCTGCTGGCTGACCCCTTTCTTCAGCCCCAGCACCCCGTTGGACTTGGTCTTGTCGTTGTTCCCTGTCGTCTCTCCACCTTTGAACTGCTCCAGAGCCAGGTATTCAGCGAAGAGCTCCGTGTTGCTCAGGCACTGCAAGATAGCGTTCATGAAGCAGGTGTTGCCGTGGTTCTTCAGCCCGGCGACACCGGGCACCTTGTCCCCGAAGGGGAAACCCCCGCAGTCGCTGTCGTCGGACGGGACGGACCCCCCGGTGGTGCTCGGGATCAAAGCCGCGTCGTCCTTCTCGTCCTCGGCGGCCTGCTCCTCGGTGCCAAAATGAGACAGGGTCGAGAGGGTCCGGAGGACTCTGTTCATAAAGCTCCCCACGGAGCGCACGGAGCTCCTCCGGAACAGCTTTTTGCTGAAGGATTTCTTCTCCTTGTTGCTCACAACTTTCGACATGTTGGCCCCGCTTTTGCACGCCTTAATCCCAGTGACGCCCCCCCCTCAACACGCCTTTCTCAGAGCATCGCCTGACCGCCGCGCACCGACAGCTCCCTCACTTTGCGCCGCTTTTCGCGAGGCCTGAGCATATCTCACCCGAACATAAAGGCCCGGCGGCTCTCATCGCACGGAGACTACAGAAACCAGCCCACTTGCAACACTGCGTCGGATTGCATAAACTGCCTCTGTCGGGGCGCTTTACGTGAATGCCTGGGGTAGTCCCGCACCAGCAGGCAGCCATCATCATTTCAAATGACACAACATCACCTGTGTCATTATTAGGATGCAACAAAAACAAAAACAACAACAACAGCGGGTATCAGTGTCTGTCACACACAAACGTCAAATCAACCTCTCACAATTAGGCTGCGAGTGACGAGCGGAATTCCTCATCATTTATTAAAGAAAGCGCAGCTCCACCCTTTTAAAGGCATTTCTTCAAATCCACGGTGTTCCTACGAGCCGGTGGGCTGGAGATGGGAACCCAGCGGACGTCTTCCCTAAATCGCCTCCACAGGAGCGCTGGCAGACTGAGGATCCCCCTGGCCGGAGCCACACAGCCCGCCGCTCCCTCGCGTTTGGTAGCTGTGGGGCATCTCCTCCTGAGTCTGACGTGTGAAGCGGACGTGTCTGTTTCCCCATATGCGAGTTTGTTTTTTTAAAAATACTTGTCCACTTCGTGCGCCCTAATTCCGCGTCCGGATGAGATTCATGGCAAGGCCGCTTCTCCCGTCTCCAGCATCATCTGTGGGCACCGATACTGCAGGCAGGCAGGGCGGTAACGGCTGACGTCAGGGCCAAACGCTGGTCCATGTTGGAGGAGAGCAGGTACAGCGGCATGTGATGGTGTTCCATCCCAGCAGCTCCATCCCCGTTTGTGCACGGCACGGACAGCGACCGCAGCCAGTCGGGTCGCAGTGATCGTGTATTACTGTGTCACATTATTATTACAGAGGCTGATTTGCACGGGATGAGCGTTTATTTGCAAAAAATAAAAATGTTGCCAGTTGTTGTAAATATAGGTCCCCCTGCCAAAAAAGAAAAATATGAAAACATGAAATTCTTCAGAAATTCTTACCTTTATTATCTTTATAAATTTTACTTTTACTTGACCACCTCACCAGGGGCATATCCAGAGGGGGACATGGGGTGGCACAGCCCCATCGCAAGTGCCCCTCCCTCCACTAATGCCATGGGACCAGAGCATTGTTAATCCATTAGGAATGTAACATGGTACATTTACTCAAGCACAGGTTTGATTTATTTATATTATTTAAGTATTTCTTGCCCAGACAAACATGGTTGAAACCACAGTGTCGCCTACCGGGTCAAAACTAGTCGTGGGACGACATCACAAACTGAGCTGCAGACAGTCGGATGCTGACATTTCAATGCAGAAAAGACTGCCTCTATACAGAGCAAGAACTAGAGATATTGCAATAAAGGAATTAAATGCATCTAGTGCATGGTTGCGGCCACACGTCCAAACAACAGCTTCTCCGCGTACACAGACTACTCTTACAGTAGCCTGCCTTTTTAATAAAGAAATAAATAATATTTTTAAGCAACTTGTGGTCATGCACATCTAAATTCCATCTCATTTTTTGCATGATGAACTTGATGTGATGGAGAGTTAGAGTCTTCGCCTCTTTACTGCTGGTTCCAGCGCCAAATCTGGATTCATGACTCCATAAGACCTGTTGCCAGTGATTTTAGTCCAGTTCTTGTCAAATTTGTCATTCCTCAGCCTTTGCTCACTTTGTTTCCTTCCTTAAGAATGGTTTCTTGATAGCCATCTTTCCACTGAGAAAAGTGATGAAACTTCGGTGAACAACAGATGGATCAATTTAAGGACCAGATGCAGCTCTTAAGTCTTGTGTCAGGTCTTTGTTGGATTTTTTTCCCCTGATTTTTAAGTCATGACTTTCAGTGACTGTTCATACCCATTTTTTTAGGCTGGCCACTTCTTTTGTCCTACATTTGCCCAATTTCTGTGCTAAGCTTTGGCAAATTTTCAGCTGATAGCTCTTTGTGAGTCACCTTGTTGGTGCAAAAATACTAATTTATGCCTGCCAAACTGTGTTATCACAAGTATTTTTCAACTCAAGTAGATTCAACTAAAGAAATGGGAGCAAATGATATGTTTTGCATCAGGCTGGTAGTAACTAAGTGCCTAAAGATACAATTTAAAACTGGGTCTTGGATAAATTTTATGTGCAGACACAGCACTGGTTCTTGTTTTAGCTGCTTTTGTTATGCATGAATGAGTCATAGGTCAATGTTAAGTGGCTTAAGAAACAAAGAAAATCCTCTGATAATAGTCATGTACAAGGAAAGGAGTAAACATCAGCCATCTCCTCTACATGGATGACATCAAGCTGTATGCCAGAAGTGAATGAGACATTCACTGATCCACACCACCAGGATCTACAGTAAATATGTAATTCAGACTGGAGAACTTGTGTCGAACAAAAAGAGGGAAAGTAGTCAGAACTGAGGGGATTGTACTACCAGAAGGCAGCATAGTAGATACTGATGACAGCTACAAGTACCTTGGAATCCCACAGGCAAGTGGGAACCATAAAGAGGTCACTAGGGAAGCTGCAACCGCCAAATACCTGTACCTGCAGAGAGTACGGCATGTCCTGAGGAGTCTGCTGAATGGGAAAAACAAGATCCGTGCGATCAACACCTTCGCCCTGCCAGTCATTAGATACCCCTCTGGCATAATAAGCAGACCAAAGGAGGAGATAGAAGACACTGACATCAAGACAAGAAAGCTCCTCACAATGCATGGAGGGTTTCACCCCAAATCTCCAGCACCCTGAGACTGTATGCTAAGTGGAAGGAAGGAAGCCGAGGACTAGTGAGTGTCAGAACTACTATCCAGGATTAAACAACAAAGATCCATGTGTACATCAGAAAGATGTTCATAACTGTTCGCATGCTTGGTGAATACCTCAGGCAGCCCCAGGATAGAAGAGGAGCAGAACAGGAACCATCATAGAGGACAGGCTCCTGCACGGCATGTACCACAGCAGATAGAAGAAGTAGCACTAATCATGGCAGCACAGGAACAAGCTCTGAGCACAAGATAGATAGAGGCTGGGGTCTACCACCCCAGGCAAGGCTCTAGGTGCAGGCTGTGCAGAGATGTCCCAGAGATAATCCAGCACATAACAGCAGGGTGCACACATACATGGAATGCCATAACCGTGCCGAGTATGGCCTGGAAGTCCCAAGGTCAAAATGGGATACACCTCCAAAGGTGGTTGAGAATGACCAAGACAAGATCCTGTGGGACTTCCTGATACAAACGGACAAACTGGTGATGGCTAACCAACTGGACATAGCACTAGCAATCCCAAGTGATGGTAACATCAGGAAGAAGGAACACAAGAAGCTTGAGAAATACCAAGGGCTGAGAGAAAAACTAGAAAAAATGTTGAAGGTGAAGGCAACAGTGGTCCCCGTGGTAACTCGATTACTCGGGGTGACCCCCAAAACTGTGAGAGTGCTCTAGCAGATTCCAGGAGATCTCTGTCCAGAAGAGTGCAGTTCTAGGAACAGCTAAGATTCTGCACAGGACCCTCAAGCTCCCAGGCCTCTGGTAGAGGACCCTAGAGAATAAAAGTACCATTCTTCTGCATCATAAGAACATTTACTTTAGGCACTTTAAGTATATTTTCATTTTACTGCTTACACACTATTAAGCTAAGTAGGTTCATAACCTAATAGGAATACCTTTTTCACTCAATTATTCTATTAAATTATCTCAAAGAAACTCATGTTTAAACTCTTGTTCACCACCACTTTTAACAGAATAAATTTATAATAGGACACAGGGCTGCCCGAAAATCATACCCAATGTTTTCTACACCAGTTTTATTTCTGATTAAATATTCTGATTTCCTGTGGGCCCCCAGCCTTGTTCTTGGTCCCCTGTGTTCCACTTCATGTTAAAAATCCTAGATCGTCCCCTGCAGCTTGATTATTTCCACTATCAGCTGTTTCCTGATATGTTATGGACTAAGGGGTTTTTAATAGCTTAAGTCAATGGCACATCAAGAAATTGTGAAAAACCTAGTTCAGTTTAACTTTTTTCAAGCATCAGTTCAAGATAACACTCATCTAAAGGCATGTGATATCATAAGGTAAAAATCCTACAATAATTGCAACAGAACCATAATGATCAGATGATCCCTTATAAGCAAGCACTGGGCAGCAGTGGGGAGGAAGAACTTCACAACCAAGATCAACAAGGGGTAGCTATCTGCCCATTGGTTGGCCAAAAGAAGAGCACCGTAATGAAGCAAGCAGTTCCCTTACCTAAACCAGAGTATTTCTAGGAGTGGGAAAACATCTGCGCAAAGCATGTCCTGCTGTGTGTGCTCCACGTGAAAAAGGACAAACTGGAATTGTCCAACCTAATTCGCCCAACGTTTTCAGGGGTTCATGTGTGAAAACAGATTTACAATGAAGCCTTTTGTTCCTACTTGCATCCCCCTGACAATTAACTGTGACAAACATGGTAATTTTCATGTCTTAGAGGTGTAAATATATCAGGTAGAAACAAATACATAAGACCTACTGAACATACAGTTTACCACAGGGGGACTGTAAAGCTATCTGCAAAAACAAAATGATCATCCAGCCCCCCAATCCATCTGTTGAATTAAAATGACACACACACACACACACACATTACAGTGTTATGTTCATGTTTTATATACAGATCTTCACCATAATGCATGAAAAATATCCACAGCCATTATCCATGTCATTAGTTAAGCCCCTTTTAATTCATAGACAGATCACCTCCTCCCTAATTTTTGAAGTTCAATTAACCCAGATGAATACATCTTATAAGAGAAATATTACCTAGATATAATAATCAAGATTAATGTAATAGTATGACATATCTTAAATATATAGGCCATATATATATTTAAATGCTCTGAAGCTGCCCCCATCTTATAAATGCTGAAGCTAAAACTGAAAAGTCAAGACACATTCACCTTTTTGTTTCACTTGAAGGCATAACCACTGATGAGACATAATTTCAAACTCAGATAATCAGTGAATAAGGTCAGACCCACCCTTATTTCAGTCTCACAACAGTCCCACAAATCCCATATCTAGACAGAAACATCTTTAAATGATGCAGCTGTAAGTGAGAACAGTCATTATCAAATCTGAGATTCAAGGAACTGTAACATGTAAACCAGCTGCTATTAATATCATATTCTTGTGTTTGTTTACAACACAGGAAGTACCAAGAGCCACTATAGAGTCCTCTTCACAAGCTCTTAGTAGTCAATGCACCGAACTGCAGCAATGGTGGACGCCAGTCGTCGAGGCAGCAGCTTGGCAGTCTGTCTGTAGTCTTCTGGTTTAGCCCTAAGTAGAGTTATGATATGTTGCAGGGTGCGTGACGGCTGTAGGCCCAGAGCATCCATCACATTACTCAGATAGTCTGTGAAGCAGAAACAGGTGTCATCAACTCAAATGTTTTGATACACTTGTAGGCTATCGTGCCTTTTAATTAAGCCCTGTGTCTATTACCTACAGTATAATTCTACGTCCCTATTTTGCTTGGCTATCACGAGGGATTAAATGTGTATCTGTCCTACATTTTGGTCACTGTACCGATATCTGTAGCCAGCTGTTTAGTGGAATGGGGGCTCAGTTGGGGGATTAGTAAAATGGCATCACAGTAGGTCTGCATGGTCGCCCGAGCGATGGAGCCCAACCAGTAGTCTGCTGTGTTGTCCAGCTCAGGAAGGTCATCACCTGAGGCAGAAGGAAGGTGCAGCAGTTCACAAGGTGTTTTTTTAATATAAATGTCATTTCAAAGATATCTTAAATATATCCTTCACTTTCAGGGTTAAATCTACAAGAAAACTGATGGGCAAAAACAGTATAGAAAATAATTTGTTGAGGAAGGGTTAATTAAATTAGCAGAAAAGAGAAAAAATAGGGAAAATAAAGGGGGAATCGGGGCTATTTTTCAGTAACCTTGCTCTGGAGGGAAAGGCAGCTTCCCAGCATGTAAGGCCATCTCTAATGCCGGGTCCTCTTGTGTCACAAAAGGCTCCAAGTGGAGTGGCAGAGACATCAGGTACTGTCCTATCTGTGGGACGGCAGGGCCAAAGTCATTTACTCTGGTACAGCTGGTTTCTGAGATACAATGCAAGTATGTACAAATGTCACAAGGTTCTTTTATAACACAACTATTACAAATTATTGATTGACAAAGTATTGATCAACACTGCATAATTTAATAATATCAATTATTATTAAAAAAAGCCATAACCTATATTCAAATCAAACCTGACTAACATTTGTAATATATTCTTGTGGTGACAAGCTGAAGGTAGGCAGGTCCTCAGTGTAGCTTTCTCCAAGACCAGATGCTTCTTGACTCTTAAAGAGAACAAATCAAACAGCACAGGTTTGGATTAAACAGATACAGCAGATCCACCACTCAATCTCAATTTAAAAGCTTTCAGCACACATGCACTCAAACTGTGTCTATCCTCATTTGAAACCAAAT
Organism: Etroplus canarensis; assembly: GCA_015106775.1. Classification (NCBI taxonomy): domain Eukaryota; kingdom Metazoa; phylum Chordata; class Actinopteri; order Cichliformes; family Cichlidae; genus Etroplus; species Etroplus canarensis. Next base: position 7,845 of record VUQH01087960.1, read on the forward strand.
AATATAGAAACTTGACATAGAATCACCTCCATCTTGGAGACGAGGCAGAGCTGGTGTTTGATTTGCATGAAGACAGAGTCAAAGGCCAGCTGGTTGGCCTGCTGATTGAGTCTGGTCAGGGCATTTCTGGGCTCCGCTAACAAGCTGGAGTTTCCAGTGCCTTTTTCCTTCAAGATATGTAGAAAGAGGCACATAAGAACAGAGACCTTGATAAACCAACAGTTCCCTTCAGAAAACATCTACAGATTGTTTAATACCTTTAATGAGTACAGGAGTTCCATCAGGTTGTTGTATTCTGCCACATTTCCCCTCTGAAGGTAGTTGTATTCCTGCCAAGGGTTTTTGGTGGTACTCTTCCTCTCCGTGGAACTGGCTTCCTGGATGCCTGCCAGGCTGCGTGGGCTGTACGACTCTGACAAGTACTTACCTGCTGTGCCCAGGATCCTGTGGGACAGATTATCACCAAGAAAGCAGGCATTTTCCTTAAAATCTCAGACTAACCCCTTGACAGTGTGCTCACTGTCCAGATGAGATGATGGGTTCAGGTGAAAAGATATAAACATTCACTCACTTGTTTGACAGTTGTTGCTCAAAGGCTCCACATTGTCTAAGCAACTCTCCACATGTGGCAATGATCCTAAAAATAATATGAAAACGCTAAATACACTGACGACATTTCATGAGATAATTTACAATCCAAGTGCATTAGAACAAAAGTAAAAAGGCATGAACCTGACTGAGTTCTGGAAGGCTGTCCAGTCCTCCTGGAAAACTGATGAACTTAGTGTATCCTCAAGTTTACACTTCTTCCTGACTGACTGCAGAGTTGTGGAGAAGTCTGACACATACCTATAAACAGCACGACATTAAAGCTGGTGAATCATCTACAGTAATACTAAAATAAGACAAACCAAATCTAGAAATAAAACAAGAGGGTTAATATACTGCAGGGATTCATATGGTATCTGGCTTATGACCGTGATTGTGAGTAAAGGCTCGTACTTAGTGAAGAGGGCTTTGAGAGCTTTGAGGAGGCCACAGACCGCAAGTCCATCAGTCAGTTTGACGCAGCGGTCCACAGCAGCACTAGCTAGCCCAAACAACTTGCCTACAGAGTGGCTCAACTCTTCTACACAATCAATTACCTCCCCGTGTTCCTACAGAGAGGAGAGATTATGCAGTGTGTAAAACACAAGGTGAGATAAGTACTGAAGAAATGGAAAGTTGCATGTACTGCTAAAAGAAAAAGCAACAAACTAGAAGAGATTAACAGAAGAAATTTCAATTTTTCTAATTATGTTCTGTTTTTATCTATTTTATTATTTTAAGTATATTTTATACTTGTATCTTTTAAGTTAATAACTTATCTAAGCTATTTAATAAAGTGCTTTTATCTTCCTGTTCTGCTCATTTATGTATCTTAATATTTTAATTATTCAAAAGCTACAGTATTTCTGCATTTGTCTTCTGTGGCTGGATCTTTTGCACATATTCATACCTTTGCATTCTTTATTATTCTTACTGTTGTTTTTAATATACATAGCTGTATATTCTCTGTGTACAGCAACCTGAGTTGCTTTCCACCTGAAAGTTGTTCAATAAATAAACTTGCCTTGCCTCGCTTTGCCTAATCATGAAATGTAGCCTGATTTTCATCAAAGTCACAACTATGGACAAACACAATTTAATTAAACTAATAACAACCATCCAGTTATACTTTCATGTCTTTGCTGATCACACTGAGTACTACTGGAGTTACTCTCCAGTGAAGACTAAATCAAGCAATAACTTAAATTTAGGACCACCTTTAGCAGGTTTCCTGTAGACCACTCCCATGTACAGAACATTTTAGTTCACAGGTATTTCAGGTTTGACTTGACTAAACAACCTTCTTCATTTGAAAAGTTTTAAAAGTCAAGCCTGTGACTTGGCCATTCCAAACCATTATAGTGTCTCCTGAATGCTTCAGAGTTGGGATGAGGTTTTGGTGTTGGTATGTTTCCTCCAAACACTGCATTGTGCATTTTTGCTAAAAAGCTCAAGAGCTGTCAAATCTGTCCACAAAAAAAACAGTCCTAGAAGTTTTGTGGAACATCCAGGTGGTTTTTTGCAAACTTTGGAGGCCTTCAAATATTTAAGATTTCTGCAGGTGCTCTGCTTTCATTTTATTTTTTACCCTGTTTCAAGTTTGCATGCTGGGCTCTTGGTGCAATCTCTGCAGGATGATCCTTAAAGGCAGTGTAACAACTACATTTTATTTCATTTGTAGACAGTTTGCCTTAGTGTGGATTTTTTAAACACCCAGGTCTTTAGAAACACTAGACATTTAGCCTTTTTCAGCTTCAGGCATCTTTACACTGCTTCTTCTTCTAAGGGGAAGTGAAACTTCTTTTTACAAATAATGGTTCATGCCAATCTTTCTAGAGCAGAGCAAACTTGATCAGTAACCACATTTTGTTTGCCTTTAATTACAGGGATGGGCAGAACAGCCCACACTTCCAATCTCATCTTCTTATCTCCTATGACTTAGGTGAAGATCTACATTTTGAAAGTGATCACTACAAAAATTCTGGGAATGTCAAATGTTAATTTTCCTGCAACTGTATGTATGGGATATCTTACCAAGGGCACAGCACTGATCTGGATAAGAAGATGAGCTTCCTCCAGATCGCTATACTGTAGCTGATAAGATTTATAGGGATCATACAGCGCACAGACCAGCTCATTCAGCTTCAGAAGGTTATGCTCACCTAGGGAGGAAAAAATAAAAGACATCAATTCCCAATTCTTCCATCTTTAGTACCTACAGTTATGTTTTGTGTCTGTACCCAGGTGTGGCAGCATTGCTGTTTCCAGGCTGCGTCCAAAGGTAGATGTTGTGTAATGGAGTTCTAGCAAAGTGTCCAAACGATGCTCTTGAGCTGCCCGCTCCATGGCCGTACTTAAGCACACAGGGATGGATGGCACCATGGCCCCCAGAGTCTGGATCAGCAGCACTGTCACCACTTCATATGGGTTCTTGAAAACCTGCATGAATTGGAAATAACAAGTTAGCACTAGAAGTTGCTACTGAAGTAAAACCAAATAAGTATCTAATATGGTACTGTAGTGCATTTCACCTGGCTGCTCCACTGTATCTGAGAATGCCAAGTGGAGAGCAAGGTGTCGTAGAATTCAGACAGCTGCTGATTCAGACTGAGCTCACTCTGAGAGAGATCCTGCCACATGCTCACCAGCTGGCCCTGAGAATGACAAAATAGACATTAATTCATGTGGCAACACAAATATATCAGATAATGACTCTGTGATGACTTACAAGTCACAGAGTGATCTGTAGCACCTACCTTGTGACACTTATAGTAATATGCAAGAAGCTGAGGCATTCTGTCTATCTCTGTAAAGACTTTAACAAACAGCTTGGCTTGGTCTGCAGAGTGGCAAAAACATGTAAGAATGCACACTGTGTACACTGTAAGCAAACTACAGTAAACAAAGATACTGTAGATGGAACAAATTGAAGAAACAAAAGTTTTCCCCAGGGCTCTTACCTATAGACATGGAATTGAAAGTTGCTACTATCTGAGGACTGGCCATGGCCTCCAGTCTGTTTTTTAGAGCCTCCAGGTGAACACACTTTTCAGAGTAGTCTGGTGTGTCCACTAGCATGGCCAGGCTGTTCTGCATGCTGGTTAGTTTGGAAGAAATGACTGCCAAGTCCTGGAAAAAGGAGAACACAGTTACGATCATTATCATTAATGTATTCACAAAATGTCTTAATACTGCAACATTAGTTTTAAAAGGATTAAAAAAAGAGTAATTACACAGTAATTAGACATTACACATCCAGTGCCTTGAAAGAGGCTTGTGTCTGCAAATGTTCAATTTACAGGATGCCTTAGGTACACTCAGAAATTCATGTTAAATAAAAAAGATTAAAGTCCTCCAATATTCTAATCTTTACTCTGCATATCGATGTGGACCAGTATGAGTAACAACAGTTCATAATCAGTAAGCAGCAAGTCAGACAAAAACATACCAAAGGAAAGCTCTGTGGCTGCCTTGCTTTTATACCTGTGTTTTGAAGGTCTCCTCGATGTCTGCACTCAGTGTGCTCCATTTGTCTGCTTCCTGCAGTGCTTCAGCTGCCAGCTGCATTCGACTCTTCACCTGATCTATCTCCACCAGGACCTGGAGAAAATGATGCATGCAACATGCAGTTCAAGCCTCAGAAGAATAGTGGGCACATTTCATGCTACTGCTAGGCTTTGAGTGTTATAATATTAAAGAAATTATTTCAATTACATTGCATTTGATATGTCAAATATTTGTACAATTATTTTCCTAATGTAATATATTATTCCAATTTTGAATATTTGTCAAGTAAGTGTTGGAACTGTGCACTCACCTGCATAGACTGCACTGTGTCCTGCTCAAATTTCTTGATGTCCTCTTTAACCATGACCATTTGCTCCTTTAGAAAAGAAGCCTCCTGTTTCAAAGCCTCCACATCTCTCAGGACTCGGGGCATATTTTGAAGGGCTTGATTACTGTTCTCTACACAAATATATAAAGGCAGCAACTGCTCATTAAAAGACATTACAACAAAAATGTAAGTTTTATAACACTTTCATATTTAAATTCAATACAATTTTATTTATACAGGACCAGTTCACAATATAAATACAGCTGCTCTCTTGGGGTCTAAGGGGTCGCCAAAGCAGATGAATTTGCATAGGTAATTTGGCCCACCAGATGCCTTCCCTAACATAACCCTCTCGCTGTGGAAGGGGCTTGTGTCCCTACCTGGGCTCAAACCAGGGATCTTTCACATGCAAGGCAAATGTGTAAACCATTACACTATGGAGACAAATTAAGCCAGTGAGAGCAGTTATTATGTTTAGTTACAGTATGGGTCTCCAAAATATGCTATATGTAAATAAGGCAGAACAGTCGTGCGGTGGTTAGCACTCTTGCTTCACAGCTAGAAGGCCCCGGGCTCAAATCCACCAGCCAGGTGAGGCCCTTCTATGTGGAGTTTGCAGATTCTCCCTGCACCTGTGTGGGTCTCTGCAGGGACTCTGGCTTCCTCCCACCGCTCAAAGACATGCATGGGGTTAGGTTAACTGGCAATTATAAATTAACTGTAGGTGCTAATTGTTGTCTCAAAAAGACTGGCAACTTGTCCAGTGTGCACCCTGCCTCTTGCCCCGTGACAGCTGGGATACACTCCAGCCGTCCCAGCCATGAACTGGAAAATAAATACACACACACAATCAATCAATCAATCAATCAATCAATAAATAAATAAGTATGTATGTATGTATAAAAAAGGCTCTGATGTCCTCAATTTTCTGTCTGGTTTGCTGATTGCTGTCTTTCTTTTATCCTTTTCAGCAAATGCAGCATGCTTGTTGAGAAACCATCTTTCCACATCACTTTTTCAGTGCAGATAAAGCACACCGAACCCTGTACTACAAAGCCGGATTTGTGCTAATCCAGGTAACCACAGAGTTAATGCCAGTTCACCGTTTTCCCGGGGTGTATCATTGGGTAACTTATGCTGCAGATTAAGTTCTAGATTAGAGATCAACAGGTATGAAATCACCACTTACTGATAAATCAGATCTTCAGAAAATAGCACCACCAATTCTGGAAGATCCCTTGGACCTCTGTGCGCATAGCAGGTGGTCTAAAACCTACTGATCAATTAGTTCCCTGGAAAAAAGTGCCATCAATTCTGGAAGATCCCTTGGACCTCTGTGTGCAGATAGCAGGAGAGTCTAAAATTTTGAAAACCTGGAGTTAACCCTAAAGTTACCTGGATGAGCACAAATCCGGCTTCGCAGTACAGGGCTCAGCTCATCAATGACTGGGCAAGTGAAACCAGTTTATGGAAAGATATTCTGAGTCTGCTGGGCTTGTTTGGCAGTACAGGGCTCTGGTAAGCTTACACACTTGAAAATAAAAGCAAAACAACAACAAACAAACAAAAAAAAATCTAATATTTTCTTGACAAAACCACAGGGAACTGCTGGAGATGGGCCAAAAAGCCAAGGGTTCGAGACCTCTGACCTACGGTAATACTACTGTACAGATCATGAATGCAAATGACAGCAGCGAGGACACTATACTGTATGCAGACGCATTAGTCAGCTAAAGCACTGACCCTCGATGGCATTGTTGACTTCCTGGATGAACAGCTGCAGCTTCATCACCAGCGTCGCTGCGTGTGTGTCCGCCTTTCCCGGCGCGTCCTTCTGCACCACCTTGAAGGCGCCGTTCACCCAGTCCTTCACATCGAAGTCATCGTCCAGGAACTTAGAGAAATCCATCTCACAGCTTCTGGTGGCGTTCAGTCAGACTCTCCTGCTACAGTCTATGTCATAGACCCATTGCTAACGCTGCCTCAGCTAATTCTTCCCAAACAAAGGCTTCGACACGAATATAAAATAAATAGCCCAGGAAAATGAAATTATCATCACAACTAAATATAGCTCCAACAAAGCGACGGCCTCCTCCAGAGTTATTTTTTAAAAGTCTGCAGCTGTTAAAAGGCTAAAGGAAGCACATATTTCTAAATATCTGCGATTAGCTGCACTGGTAACGCTGACAACAACTTCCTCTTGTGCTTCCTATTTACCTTCCCCAAAAACAAATGCTAAAGCAAAGGACCTGCTGCTCAATCAAACCCCATGAACAGAATGAAGAACACACGCTTTGTCAACAAAACGTGAATAATTGTTGTTGTTGTTTATATCTACATATATTTTATCTAAGTCTGTCCGTACAGAAATATTGATTTAAAAAACTGTAAATGGGTCCTATTCAAGGCAAAGGGAAGTAGGGGGTGCTGGAATGCTGCAGCGCCCCCTGTCGCAAAAGGCAGTCATTACAGCACTTCCTGCCAAATCCAAATTACACACAACATCTTCTGAGCGAAAGTATTTTGTACTCAGATATATTTCCTGGCTTAAGACAGCTCCACATTGAAGACACTGATTTTTATGACCGAATTTATTAGACATTTACTATTAAAAAGGCAATATATCCTTAAAGACTGTGAAATGGTAATCAAAATAAGAAAGTTTTACTTTGAATACCCTCTGACTCCTAAAGGTTAAAGAAGTGAATTTTAGAATTTTAAACATAATCCCCTCCACCAGTGAATTTATTAGAGTAAGATTTAATTTTGAAGTCAATAACTGTTTGTTTTGTAAAAGCAAATTAGAAATTTTGGGCCATTAAAAAAAAAAATTGTGAATCAGTGCAATTATAGTGAAGTGATAAGTGGTTGCAGAATAAGCTGGATGAAGTGCCCCCACTGACACTGAAGAAAGTTAAGTGTGACAGAGACTTTATATTTAATGTATGTATTTCCAAATTAAACCGTCTCTTAACTATTGAAAGGATGATTAAAATGTTGTAGCTAATCACTGAAACTGATTAAGACTCAGTAATTTTGGACTGATTTGAGATAGCCCAAGTTTTTGTTCTCCCTGCGTTATAAACATGTAGAAATGAAAAAAAGAGGGGAAAATTATTTTTATTATTATAATTATATTTTTTTAATTGCTGCTGAAATGGAGATGGACCAGGCTATGGCTGCACAAAGGCAATAACTTAAAAGACTGGAAAATCAGACAGATCTACAGGTAATAGCTGCTAAACTCAAGGCTTTCTCTGAAGCAGACTCAGGTGATGCCTGTGGTAAAGGTGGAATAGGATGCAGTGAGGAAGTCATCTGTCCTCCATTAGAAACAGAAAATGAGCAAATATGCAAGAACAGTAACAAGGAACAGACGAACATCACTACCAATGAAGCATTGTTAGTACAAGCCCTGCATGACATAATTGTCATGTCCGTATGTTAGTTAGGGGTTTTGTGTTTAGTTTTTGAGTTCTGTTTGTTCCCTTCTGCCCTGTGTCTCGCCTGTTTCCTCTGTTAGTGGTCTTCATCTCTGTCTGCGTCAAGTCTTGTCTTATTTTGGTAGTCTGTTTAGTCCCTGTTTTGTTTCCCCTGCCTTGATTGTCTCTGCTGTGCTCCTGTCCACCTGTCGTCTGCTCATTGGTCTGTCTTTGTTTATTTAAGTCCTGTCTTCCGTGTTACTCGTTGTCGCATCATACTGGTTGTCTCCCCGTGTGTTCTGCCCACTCATGTTTCCAGGGATTTTTTCATGGACTTATGGTTCTTTGTTATTTTGGGCAAGAATAAAAACCTTTTACTTTCAGTCGGCTCTGCGGTCCTGCATATTGGTCCACACCACACTCACGAATGGCATACCATGAGAGAATGACACGACCAATAGAGGACCCAGCAGACAGTGAGCTTTGGGAAAGACAGCAGGCGTGCCTTTCCTTCCTGGAGAGGACTGTCGAGCTTAAACCGTGGCTCGCCCCTGAGTATGAGCCAATATTCAGGGGCACTCGTCTGGCCTTGAGGCCCCCTTCCAGGAGATGTGGTCCAGGGGGACGCTCTGCCCCCTCGATGCCTGGTTTCCAGTCTTGTGCTCCACCTGCTCTGAGGACAGACTGGCTCAGCTGTCAGCCAGCTAGTCTTCACCCTGCTGCCGTACCTACCTCAAGCCTGGCTGAAACTACTTCCTCCTCTCCCTCTTCGCTGTCAAGGAAGAAGTGCCGGCCCCGCCGACGCCACTCATATTCACCTGCCTCCGCACCACCCAGCGTCCCTGCCTCATCGTTGCTGACCTGCGCAATGGAGGAAACTCGGGTTGGTGCCCCTCTGTCCCTGTGTTCTGGTCCTATGTCTGTGCTCCTCAGCACTCCTGCCATGTTGCTACCTTCCTGCGTGGCGGAGGCAATGCTGGGTGGAGCTGCAGCTTCACCTGTCCCTGTCCCGAGGAGGAGGATCTTTGAGTCTCGCCCTGTTCCTGCCCCGAGGAGGAACGTTTTGGAGCAGCCAGCAGAGCAGCAGCCGCTGCCAGCAGAGCAGCAGCCAGCAGAGCAGTAGCCAGCAGAGCAGCGGGTGCAGTCCGACCCAGTTCCCGGGTCGACCGGCAGAAGGAAACGGCGCTTCAGACGGCGCTGCCCCAAGCACCGCTCACCTGAGCAGCTGGCCACAGAGGAGCGGGGCGCGTCTGGTGAGGTGAGCGAGGTGGATCAGCCACCACTTCAGCTGGAGCGGTCACCGGATCTCGGGCTGCAGGGGCAGCCCAACCCCCCAGCGCTCCCTGAGGCTGAGCTGCAGGGGCAGCCCCAGCGGCCAGCTGCGTCTGGACTCTCATCATTGGTACAGCCACTAGAGACTGAGCCCCAAGTAAGTTTTTCTTTTATCATGTCCCACCCGAGATTTTCTTTTTTTGAACCTCTATTTAGTTTTTTTCCCTTTGGAGTCAGAGGCTTGTTTTTTAGTTCGTGAGCCCCAGCAGTGTGTGGGTTTTTCTTTGCTGGGGTCTCACAAATCAGTGGCTGCACCCGGTTCTTTAAGGTCTGTTGATGGGCGTTTAAGAACTGTTACAGACTGTGGGCTCCAGTCTTTTCTTGTTTTTTCGTTGGGGCTTCATTCTGGTGTTTTTGGTTTTATGCCCCCTCTTTGTGTTTCTGAATTTGTGTTTTTCTGAGTCAGGGCTCCCCTCTTGTGTTTTTCTGTTTAGGGCCTCCTTCTGTGTTCACCCCCCTTTCTGTTTGAACCCAGGGTTATCTGTTTTTGGTTCCCTGGCAGAGTTCCCTCCTCCTAGTGAGGTTTTTTCTCTGCCTGCAGCCACCGCTGTGGCATTTAGCCTGCCTACAGCTGCAGCTGCAGCGCTTCCATTGCGTTTTCCTCGCCCCCCCAGCACGTTTAACCTGCCAACGGCCGCCGCTGAGGCGTTTGTCTTGCCCTCCACGGCGTTTGTCTCGCCCTCCACGGCGCTTTGCTTGCCCTCCGTGGCACCCCTTTTGCTCCATTTGGTTCCTTCCTGGCCCCCTACCTTGGGGAAGCTCCCTCCTCGTGCCACGAGGAGCCCTCTCTCTTCCACTCCTGCTGATGAGAGCTTTGGGCTGCCTCCTCCACCCGAGGAGAGTTTCTGTCCCCCTCCTCCGATCGAGGAGAGTTGTAGTTTGCCTCCTCCAGGTGAGGAGAGCTTCTGGCTGCCTCCTCCACCCGAGGAGTGCTTCTTGCCGCCTCCTCCACCTTAGGAGTGCTTCACGCTTCCTCCTCCACCCGAGGAGAGTCCTTGGTTGCCTCCTCTGGCTGAGGAGTGGTCCCCGTTCCCTCCTCCTCTGGCCGAGGAGTGGTCTACGTTCCCTCCACCTCTGGCCGAGGAGTGGCCCCTGTCGCCTCCTCCCCCCGAGGAGTGCTTCATGCTGCCTCCTCCGGCTGAGGAGTGCTTCACATCGCCTCCTCCTCCACCTCCCGAGGAGTGCCTCTGCCTGTCTCCTCCACCCGAGGAGGGTTTCTGCCTGTCTCCGCCACCTCTGGTAG
>VUQH01087961.1:0-18185 GCA_015106775.1 Etroplus canarensis
ACACACACACACACACACACATATACATATATATATATATATATATACATACACATATATATATATACATATATATATATATATATATACACACATATATATATATATACACACATATATATATATATACACACACACATATATATATATACACACACACACATTTAATTTAACAGCACAGTGGGTTAAAATTGTCAGGAATACAAATGATGACAAGAAATCATTAAAGAAAAAAGAAGATGTACACGTAGTTACGCATTTCTGAGTATTTTTTGCATTATCATTGAGGAACTGTACCTTTGGCTCCTTCCTCGTATTCTCCCCAAGGGGTCCCCACAGCAGATTAATTCACATTGCTAATCTGGCAGAGGTTTTACACTGGATGCCCTTTCTGATGCAACCCTCCATAGTGAAAGGGGCTTGTGTCCCCACCTGGAATCGAACCAAGGTCCTTTCGCTTGTAAGGCAAATGTGTAAACCACTACACTACCAGTGAGGAAATAGAACCATTTTTACACCGCACCATCCTACAGTGGATTTGTACAGCTTTCCAAGAAAAGCTGTTTTATAGACAGGTGATGACTGTATCTTTGTTAGACAGATTGAAAGCTGGTAGTTGATTCCAGGTGGGGAATCTGCATTTGAAAGCAGTTACTGTGAACCCACCACATGAAGCTCCTGGCAATTCTCGACCTGCAGAATCCATCAAATAAATCAGGAACATTTGGCCTGGGCAAAGCAACAGTTTGGCACATTCTGAGACTAAAGGAACACACTGTTGAGCTTGGCAAGATGGAAAGGACTGTTTTTTTTACAGGAGTCAATAATGGGAAGAACACTCTCCAGGATGTAGAGATATCAGTATCCAAATGTGTCATAAAGAGTAAACTTAACAAGAGCAAATGCAAAGGGTTCATCACGAGGTGCAAACCATTCATGAGCCTCAGGAACAGAAAGGTCAGATTAGACTTAAAGAAATAGAGCAGCTTTGCAACAGTATTCTTTAAAAAAGTGAAACTAAGAAGAATAAAAAAAAAATTGAAGAAGGCCTGTAAAGGCTCATTAGATGAGGTATACAGCATCATACAAGCCCAATTTCCAGAAAAGTTGGGATACTTTCCAAAATGTAATAAAAACAAAACTCTGTGATATGTTAGTTCCATGAACTAGAGCTGGGCGATAATATGATAACAATAATTATCACGATAGTACTTTTGCTCTATAGAGATTTAAGACACGGTCACTAAAACATCAATAGAACTCATGCCATTCGTGTTTTAACAGAAAGCACGAAAAGCCAATCATAATGAGAATAGAGCCACTCGAATCAATCATGTGGCTGGAAAAGAGCTGTAGCCATCTTTGTGGGTGGGGTATAGGTGTAGCAGCTGGCAGCAGGACATGTGCTAATGTTTGAGCTTCTGCAGCTGCGTGCACTACATCTCAGGAGAGAGAGCGAGATAAAAGGAAATAATGATGGAAAACCAGAGAGACAGCATTATTAAAGGAGACACGGCAACAGACGCAGCCCGAGACTCAAAAGACGAGGACTCTGTTGAACAAACAGGTCAGAGGAGTTCAGGGTGTGCAGATATTTTGGGTGTTCTGAAGCATCTGAAGCACGACCATCCTTTAGAGACAATGTAAGACTTTACAGTCCCAGACCCAAACAGGTGCTGCTGGTCCTCCTGAAACAACCACAGACCACAGGAGACCACAAAGGCAACAGACTACTTTACTGTTTAAAAACATGATGCCAGTAAGCATGGTGGAAAATGTTGGGTTTAAGCAACTGATTCAAGTAATAAACCCTCATTAGCAGTTATCTCAGACGGCTCAGCTTTACACAGAGTGCAGACAGTCACATATCTGAGCCTCACTGAGCACTTCACTGACCAAGGCTGGAATCTGAAAAGCAAATGTTCTTAAACTGCATGCTTTCCTGAAGACCAAACAGGTGAAGTCATGACTTTAGGACTGACAGAAGCTCTTTGAGGGCTGATCCTGTCTGTTTCTTTGTAGGTTTGTATTGATTCAAGTGGTTTTAAATTGTTGAAAAAGAAAGGACAGGATAGAGTGCAGAGGCAGATTATTTGGAATTTTATTTTAGATTAATGTCTTCTTTACCAACTTAGACCTGACCAAAGAATTTGCTTTTTGTTCTCCTGTAAAACTTGAAAGTTTTAGAATTGTAATTTTAGATTTAAGATTTTATATTGTTGGAGTTGACCAGCAACTTCAATGTTCTCCTGTAAAACCTGAAAGTTTTGTTATTGACTAATATAAAAAAAACTATCATGATATTCATTTGTCCCATATTGCCCAGCTGTACTGTAAACCTTTATTTAGCTGACAAAAGCACAAAGCAAAAGCTGTTAATAGTTTTACTGAACAGCTTCTTTGGATTTTGTAAATTTACATAAATACAGAATTTGATGGAAGCAACACACTAAACAAAAGTTGGGACAGAGTTAAAATAAGACTGAAAAGTGCTCAGAATATTCAGGTAACACCGGTTTGGAAGACTCCACAGTAAGCAGGCTAACTAGGAGCAGCTGAGGCATCATGATTGGATATAAAAGTGCCATCAAATGTTTAGTCTGCAAGCAAGGATGGGTCGTGGCTCACCGCTTTGTGCCAGAATTCTGAAGAAAATTTCTCAACACAAGATTGCAGCTAATTTAGGTCTTCCAGCATCTGCAGTGCAGAATATTGTGGAAAAAAAATGCAGAGACATCTTAGTGTGTGTAAAGGGAAAAGTTGGAAACTGCTGTTGAATGCACGCGATTTTCGAGCTCTCAGGTGACACTGCCTGAGGAACTGTCACCCTACCGTGACAAATATAACCACCTGGGCATGGGGGTACTTTGGAAACCTTTCACTTAACACAGTTGGTTGCTGCATCGAGAAACGCAACTACAAACTGTATTACACAAGGCAGAAACCGTGCAGACAAGCTGCGGAGGTCTCTGGCCCTGAGCTCAACTCAGCTCAACTCATTTGGACTGAAAGACTGTAGAACCGTGTGCTGTGGTCAGATGGGTCCACATTTATACATGATTTTGGGAGGAGAAAAAATGGGGCGCATTAAGTTCTCCATGTCAAAGATAAAAACAACCATCGAAATTATTATCAGTGAAAGGTGCAAAAGCCTGTATCTGTGATGGTATGGTGGTGCATCAGTGCCCGCAGCGTGGCTGAGCTACATGTATATGAAGGTACCATTGTTTCTGAGGCGTATATTAGGATTTTAGAGAGACGTATGCTGCCATCAAGGTGGCGTCTCTTCCTGAGATGTCCATGCTTATTTCAGCAGGACAGTGCCAGGCCACATTCTGCACAGGCTTCATAGACACAGAGTGTGTGTGCTTGACCTGCTTGCTGCAAATTCAGATCTATCTTTCGCTGAAAATGTATGGTACGTTATGAAGAGGTGCCTCTTCAATGCATGTTCACTGTTTCCTGCATGCAAAGTGTGTGTAACAACAAAAAGTAGTGTGTTTGATTTGTAATTTCCCTACTAGGGATGAATGAAAGTGTGTCTTGTCTTATCTTCAGTTTAAAAGGTGTTTTAGATAACTACTGATGTGTTTTCTGTAATATTTTATCCACGCTTACGACATTACTAAGCTTCTTCTTAACCTCTGCTGTGTGTGTTTTCTCACAGGACAACATGGTAAAGTCTAACATTGACAAGAAGTTCTCAGCTCACTATGATGCTGTAGAGGCAGAGCTGAAGTCCAGCACAGTTGGTGAGTGTCTTCACCACTTGTAGATTGTGAGGAAATGTCTGTATGATTCTAGCTTAATTGTTTTGCTTTTCGTTTTTTTATTTGTTGGTCTTTACAGGTCTAGTGACACTGAATGATATGAAGGCCAAGCAGGAGGCACTGGTAAAAGAGCGAGAGAAACAACTGGCCAAGAAGGAGCAGTCTAAGGAACTCCAGCTGTGAGTTTGTCTTACTGCCCCCTGGTGGCAGAATTATTGATTGCGTTGAGGATTCTCTGGTCTGTTGCTAATCTAACCCTCTTTGGTCCTGTGGTGTGTAAAGATAACCGGGGCTTTCAGTCACACCAGAGAACCACAGGTCATAAGTGTATGGACAGGGGTGTTCTTTTGCATACCGTAGACTGGGCTAGAAGGAAGTTATCCAGTGGTATTTTAGACTGGTGATTCCACCCTTGCTATATATCCAGAAGAGGTCACCAAATTGTTACATTTAAGACATTTATTTTTGTTTATTCATTCATTTTCTTATTTTTCTTATTATTATCTTATTATTATTTCTTATTTTGCCCTTCTACTTGTGAGGTATCAACACATTTTTCAGGCTTGAGTTACTGCTAGAGATGAAATAATCACTAATCAGAAATGCCAAATATTTGCAGATTTCAGGCTAAACGTTTGATTAAAAATGGCTTATTGGAAGATGTCATTGTCTTAGGTTCTAGAAAATTGTAATTTACACTGATCAGCCACTTCATTAGGTATATTAGGTTAGTTTCTGCAGATTTGTCAGCTTCACATCCATGATGTGAAACTCCCGTTACAGCACTTCCCAGAGGTGCTCTGTTGGTTTGAGATGTTGTGACTGTGGAGATCATTTGAGTACAGTAAACTCATTGCCATGTTCAAGAAAGCAGTTTGAGATGATTTGACCTTTGTGGCTTGATGTTTTGCTGGAAGTGGTCTTTGAGGGATGGACATGATCTGCAACAATACTCGGGCAGGCCTTGACATTTTAACAATGCTCAGTTGTTACTAGGGGGTCCAAAGAGTGCCAAGAAAACATCAGTTTCCTGTTTTTTGCTGACAGGAGTGGTACCCGGTGTGGTCTTCTGCTGCTGTAGCCCATCTGCTTCAAGGCTTGTTGTGTTATATGCTAAGAGATGCCCTTCTGCATACCTGCATACTTTGCAAATAAACATTTCTGACATTTCAAAAAATAAATCAGTTACCAATATAGCCACCCTTCTTTTCAATAACACTCAAAAATCTTCCATCCATGGAGTCTGTCAGTTTCTTGATCTCTTGTCCATCAACTTTTTATGCAGCAGCAACCACAGCCTCCCAGACACTGTTCAGAGAGGTGTACGGTTTTCCTTCAGGACCCACAACTTCTCAATAGGGTTCAGGTCAGGTGAGGAGGGGGCCATGCCATTATCTTTAAGGCCTTTACTGGCTAGCCACACAGTGGGGTACTTTGATGTATGAGATTGAGCATTTTTGTGGATTATAGATGACCTATGCAGGTGAAATTTGAATGGTCTCTCCCTAAATTCCACCAAACAGTTGTAAGACATAACCTGGAGGTTTTTGGAAACTTCACTGGATCAAGCATTCTGCTCTTTGGCTGAATTTGTTTGCTCGCAGTTGTGGACAAACTGGCAGCTGTTTGATTTTTTAATTATTATTAAGTGTGAAATGATTTATTTGAAGTAACTTTGAGTTCTTTGTAAATCCATTGTCATATGCCCCAGCATTTTTTTTCAGGACTTGGATGGCACTTCAGATCTCGACATAATAACAGCACACAAACAAATGTGGAATGATTTATGTGAAGCAACTTAGAGCTCTTTGGAAATCCATTGCCAAGTTATTAGAAATCTGTAGCCTGTATTTCCAGAAGGAATTAGATGGCTTAGATCTTGGCATGATAGCAGCACGCACATCAAAAACACCAGAGCCAACATGTCTGAGGTCTGAATGTAATTTCACCTGTCTAAGGAGATTTGATGACTTCTGCCTGATCTGAAACCAGACTCCATTTTACTGAATGTAAAGGTGCCATGAGATGTGTGTACTTTTTCAGCGTGGCATTTTTTTTGTTATTTGACATTATATACATGGATTTATTAACCCTCTGGAGTCCTGGGTATAACTGACCATTTTTGACTACTTTTGATTTTATCTTTATATTTCACCTTAACCCTACTACTGCCAGCTAGACAACCGGCAGTGAATGAAAACACCAGAAGTAATCAATATATAGACCACCGGCACAAAACTTATCTGGGACATTGTTATATTGAGGTCCTGCAGTACTAGATTTAAAAACAGTTCATTTTTTTAAGCACAGCCTCACACTGTATATTTACAGTTATATTTTTCATTTTGACATGCTGTCATAACACACTGGACCTAAAATCACACAAAAAACATAAAAAATCTAAGTAGGAAAATGTTTCAGATTTTTTTACTCTAAAAATCAAAAACGTTTAACAAACCGTTTCTATAACTTAGAATGAAAATATAAAGTGTAAATTTCAAAAATGTATATGCACATTTAACAAACAACAAAGTTAAAACATCTTTTTACATTAAAATGCAAGCAATGTCTCAGGAGTGTTTTTTATATCTATTTACAAAACAATCAGGTGTCACAATAAGATGCCACACAAATTATTTGTGACATTCCAAGGAAAAAAAAAAACAGTTTCTGTCCACCACAACACACAGGGACACATCACAGTGTCTCAAAACTCACTCTCTGTGTCTCTCTTTTGCTACCATCACTCCCAAAACTTTCCGCTGTTCCTTAGGAACCAAATGCCATAAAATGTTTTGACTGGCTGATGTGGTGTTTTTTTCCACCAATAGGATAAGGGGTGTAATTTTTTTTTTCTTGCAAACACTTTCCTTTTTTATCTTGCACCAACATGCACTGAACATAAAAAAGCACAAAAAAAAAAATAATCATGATTTAAACTACTTATGAGTCTGGTTTTCCTGGGCCTATTAACATGATTTGGACTGGTATATACAGTGGGTACTGAAAGTATTCAGACCCCTTTAAATTTTTCACTCTTTGTGTCATTGCAGCCTTTTGCCAAAATCAAAACAGTTCATTTTATTTCTCATTAATGTACACTCAGCACCCCATCTTGACAGAATAAACCAGAAATGTAGAATTTTTTGCAAATTTATTTTTTTTCAAGTTGAATCAGAGACTCAGCAAGATTTGCAGTTATGAAATGTGATTTGTGGTCATGTGATTTGGACAAGCTTGTGCGTCTGTCAACTCCACAGGTTTAAAAACCTCATAGTATATTATCCCAGTAGACCACTTACCTCTTAAAGTGCAGGCTTACTTGTGGTTCTTGGAGTTTGTAAAAGTACAATGGGAGGCAGAGCCTTCAGGGCCCTCTCCTGTAGAACCAGTTCCCAGTTTGGATTCAGGAGATGGACACCACTTCTACTTTTAAGATTAAACTTAAAGCTTTATCAGAATACTTTATTAATCCCTGGGGGGGTATTCCTTTACTTTTTGATCAAGCTTGCAGTTAGGGCTGGAACCCTGAACTAACCCTCATACTGCTTTGGGCTTAGGCTACTGGGGGACTTCTCGTGATGCATCGAGCATTTCTTTTCCACTCAGGTCTTTTCAGCCTTCTTGAATTTGCATGTCACTCCTGCATGCCATTAACTTTTGGCTTCTGCCTCCCACAGTGTATATTTTGCCCTTGTCTCTTTATGGTCCTCTGTTTCCTCTCGAGTTTCCCCTCACCTCCCAAACAATCATAGCAGTTGGCTTTACATCAGTAGAGCTCAGTTTTGCCAGAAATCTCTTCCCTTTAAAAAGAGTTCCTCGTTCCCACTGTGGGGATTGTGAGATAGACAATGTATAGAAAATGAGGTAGACAATGTACTGCAGATGCTCCAAAAAGATGTGCAGAGCCTGAGTAAATGAGAAGAAAATAAGAGAATTCATGTAAATACTCAAGTAATGACCATGAATTTCTTGCGTCTCAGTCACAGAGACAGGAAAACCAAGCAGCTGCAGCCCAGTCTTCCTGGTTTGCTTTGGTAAGCAGTCAGACTAACGGCCTGAACTTTCCTTATATATACACACACACAAGTAACACAGAGGGAAAAGAAGTCCATTGCTTCGAAGTAATTTTTTAATGTCATTTGGTAGCATGTTGATCCACATATCCTAACAAAGTATCACGTCTTTTTCCTATCCTTCCTCATTTTTTTAAGTTCCCATGGAAGTTCAACAAACAGCATCAGGATCAGGATGAGCATCAGAAGATAGAGGAAGCACATTTGAGGAAGCAGGTTCATCTTTATCTTACTTGATGAGAAATTCCTGCAGTATTATATGTGATTCCTTAAAGTGACAAAAATCTAATACTCACAATGTAAAACCACAACAGTTTGTTTGTGTGTATTGTTTATCCAAAGGTAATATGTTCCTCTCTTTCTGTTGTCTAGCTGCAAGAACTGACAGAGATGAACAAGCAGGTAAGGATTAAAGAAAGAAAAGAATGAATTACCTTTAACAGTGTGGAGTTAAAAGCAAACATTTGTTAAAAAATTGCATTTGCAGAACAATTTCATAACTACCTTAATGGTAAAAATCAGTGTAAAGTATGAATTCTAGTTTGTATTTCAGTTGGAATTTTCACAGTACAGATTACCTCACTGTCTGTGACACTGTCACTGCTGAAAGATCAACATCCATCTTTCTGTTTGCTTGTCAGCTGGAGAGCAACATACAAGCAGCTGACATGAAGTGGAGTGAAACTTATGAAGAACTGAAAAAGGCACAAAGTCAACTGAACACCAGGAGAGAAGAGAACACCCAGCTCAAAAGACATGTACACACAACCATCTGGTATTATGTATCAGTCTCCGAAGATGATCCATCATGAGCTCTTCACACAAATAGCTGAGGAAACAGAAGTAGAGGGTTGTGATTCACAGTGTCTGAAACTTCAGTGTGAAGAGATTTGCCATAGCATAGGAGTTTGTACTTGGCTGGAGGGTTTGTGAGAAACCAGCAGCATATCAGGGCTTGAGGCAACCACGGCAACAAGAATAATACTCAACTCTCAGCAGTTGAGTATTTATCAAGGGGTTAAACTGAGCAGGGAAAAAAATGCTTAAATTGAGATATTTCATTTTCAGCCATATCAGCAGTATATTGACTGTAATGTTGGTCTGTTCTGATTTCTCAGGCTAAAATAATTATTTTACCAACAATTTTGATATTTGTACACAGATGAAATCAGTCCCTGAATGTATACAGGCTTGCTTTTGCAGCCTCCCTCACAACCTTAATACATTTCTCATGGGCTGAATTAAAAACCAGTATAATACCAAAATATATTTTCTCAGATTATAAATTAACAGATTGTCCACTCATATAAGGAGCACCTTCACTGAGCTCCTGGAGAGTCTAAGATGCAACCAGGCAGCTTCAGATGGGCCAAATTATAATGTCCCAGAGGTATTCTAGTGAAGTTAGGTCAGGCAGTCTTGGGGGCCAGTCAATAGTATCAATTCCTCCATCCTCCAGGAACTGCCTGCATACTTTCGCCACGAGGCCGGGCATTGTCATGCACCAGGAGGAGCCCATGACCAACTACATCAGTGGGCAGTCTGACAATGGGTTCAAGAATTTCATCTTGATACCTAATGGCAGTCAAGGTGCCACTGTCTAGCCTGTGGTCTGTGCATCAGATCATCACTGACCCACCACCAAACAGGTCATGCTTAATGATGTTACAGGCAGCATAACAGTCTACACTGCTTCTCCAGACCCTTTCACATGAGAGCCTGCTCTCATCTGTGAAAAGCAGAGGACACCAGTGGTGGTCCTGCAAAACCTGCCATTCTATGGCAAATGACAATCAAAACTCCACAGTGCCCACTAGAGTTCTTGTTGGGCCCTCAGGCCACCTTTAAGAGTTCTGTTTCTGATCGTTTGGTCAGAGGCATTCACACCAGTGGCCTGATGGAGGTCATATTGTAAGACTCTGGCAGTACTCATCCTCTTCCTCCCTGCACAAAGGAGCAGAGACTGGTCCTACTGATGGATTAAGTATTTTCTACACCCCCGTCCAGCTTTGCTAGAGTAATTGTCTTTTTCCTGGAATCTCTTCCATTGCTCTTGACACTGCGCTGGAAGACACAGCAAACTTTCTGGCAATGGAAATCCCAGAGGAGTTGGACTGCCTTTGTCCAGGTATTGCCTCATGCTACCAGTAGTGACACTGACCCTAGCCAAAGGCAAAACTGGTGAAAAAATTAGTCAGAAAGGATGAGGAGGGAAAACTATCTGAGGTCTCCACCTGCAAAACCATTCCTATGATAAGGGTCATCTTACTGTTGCCCCTCTAATGCACCTGTTAATTTCATTGACACCAAAGCAACTGAAACTTATTAACAGTCCCCTCTGCTACGTAACTGACCAGATGAGAAGTTTAATTAACGTTTGCCATACTCAGATTAAACAGTGTTACTTCACTTATTTAAGCAGTGCATAACTGACAAACTTGGATTACCATCATCCTTTTTTATTTTTCCCTCAGTCAGCATTTTTATATTCTTTCTTCTTTCAGATAGATACTCTCAGGGCTGATGAACAAAGACTCATAGGTGAGAACCAGTTTTTAAAAACTTTGCTGGACTCCAAGAATAAAGAGGTTAGTATTTTATTGATATTATTTGTTTATATCAACCTTAAATTTTTAATTTTATGATAAAAATACCATTTTAATGTAAACTACACTTAAAGTCAAACTATCTTTTAACTGAACAATATAACTATTGTGTTATGCTGAAAAGTACTAAAATCTTCCATTGTATTTACATCTTGTTTTTTTATATTTTATTTTTCTTGTAAGATTTTTGTTAGATTTTAGCATAAAATCCACCATTCACCAAAATAGCACCCTCTTATATTTTTTGTTTTTCTCACAAGCAAGCAGTCAAAGATGCATTTTGTATTCATATCTAGATGTGCTAAACTAAATAGATAACACATCAGTCAAGATCCTTCCCATTTTTTTTCAGTGATGAAGTCCTTTGTTGCTGTGGCAGTGTGTTTTAGAGCATCGCTTTATTGCTTAGTAAAATTTCCTTATATAAGTTTTTAATGCATTTCTGAAGGCTTAACTGTCATTCTGCAAGTATGAGTTACATCATCAATATTAACTGAGCCTGTTTTAGAAGAAGCCAAGCAAGCCCAAGCCTTGACAAAACCTCCACCATGGTTCACAAATGAGCTTTTACTTAGGGTAATGAGAAGATGCCTTCTTTCTCCATACACTGGCCTTTCCGTCATTTTGTTAGAGCTCAATCTGTCATATTAGTCCAAAAATCTTTAATTCAAAACTCTTCTGACTCATTTCTGTACTTTTTTGCAAATTCCAATCAGTCTTTCCAGTTTTTATTACTGATGAGGGGTTTGCATTTTGCTGTCTGGCCTCTGTAGAACCATTCTCTGAATCTTCTTTGAACAGTGGACTGTGATAATACCACCCCTGTTCTTTGGACATTGTTCATCATGTTATGGAATGTTGTGCCAGGGTAATTTTGTGACTGTTCTCACCATTGTGTCTATCATCTGTTTTTGTTATGTCCTTACATGGCCAGTTCAATGTGTGTTGCTCAGTACATCAGTGGAATTAGTATTGTTTAGCATAATTCCAAGTAAATTAGTGGTCACACCCATTGTTTTTGATTACCCCACTTTTCTCAGCTTCAGAATGGCATCCTCTTCACCCACAGACAGCTCTCTGGTTTTTATGTTGGCCTGCTCTTCTTCTCTACAAATGCAGTTTTCACAGGTGAAAGCCAAAGCCTCAATCAAGAGTAGATATGCAAACGGGGAGTACTATGGAGCCAGATTAGTCAGCCAGATTAGATTTCTTTCAGTCTGGCTAAATCACCAGGGTAAATTATGCTGAACATGTATGTTTATTTAATATTAGCTTAAAAGTACCATAGTTTCACTGATTCTATCTTTTACAGTATAGTGTGTGTGCAGTGTACAGTATACAGTAAAAAAAGTGAGGTCTGTAATGGTATGCTTGGATGAGTTTGGATAAGTCTGGCTCACACAGGGCTCCGAGATCTATTCCATCAAATACTTTTAAGATGAAATACAGTGTTGATGGTAAGCCAGGTCCTCTCATCCAACATCAATGTCCAACCTCACAAATGCTCTTATTGATGAATGGGTGACAGTTTCCACAGGCATACTCCAAAATGTTGCAAGATACTGTTGTAGCTGCAAAGTAGGAGACTGACTTCGTGCGAATGCCTATAGACTCAGGATAGGATATAATTAAAGCTCCTGTATATATTGTGTATAACTGGCCCAATACTTTTGTCCATACAGCATATTATATCCTACCAATATCACCAAACGATGCTCAGTAATAAAGTTAAAGCATTACAAAGTGCATGCATCACTTTGCATACATTCAGCTGATGATGGATAAAATATATTAATGTTTTTTAATCTGCTGCTAAGTCTCTTTTACAATTATCAAATTGCACATACTAAGGCTTAGATTAGAAAATTAGGCAGTTCTATTTGTAGGCTATCTATCATAGACAATATTCAATAAATAAAATAAATTTCACTTTCATCCAATGACAAATTGTTATTTCAACATCTCCTTTATAAGGCTATGGAAGGCTATAGAGTAACAGAAGTGAATGCGCCAAGTAACCTGTAGTCTTTGAATTTATGAAGTCGCAAGTTTCAGACCTCTGTCTTGCAGCTTTTGTGGGAGAAAAAAAAAACACACAGAACTACGAAATAGTAAATATATTATCTGCAATTAATACATTTCTTTACCACTCTGTGGGCTCTTTATGATTATGAATTCAGCGGTCAAATAAATACTTATAAATTCCCGAGTTTGACAGTTTTCCTTAACATTGCTCTCTGCTGTTGTTTGCAGCAAGTGTTGCATTTTGCTCTTGTTTTAATTTAATTTCTTTATGATCTCTGTTTATCTGATAACGTCTCTGATTGGAGTAGTTGATGCTCAACTGATCCATTATGGATGGCAGAAGAATGACAGCAAAAAGTAATATATCAAGATTATATCCACAAATGTTTACTTTATATGTACAGATGAGAAAAATTTAATTATATAATAATAGTGAACATTTATATTTAAGGTCAGTTAGTGCCTAGACTCCATGTTTAAACCATTTTAATAAAAAGGTTGCAACTACTGAAAGACAACGCCTGTCTGTCTGGAACTTTGTGGCACACGGGAACTTACCTGTGTTGTTTTTAATCACTTTTGGAGGTGTGTGCCATCAGGATTTGGGAACTTATAATCTATATACTACACAGATGTTGCTGTTCACTATCCCAACCACTTGGTTGTGTCTCTTCATGCACGTGCCCCCTGCATTTTACACCTACTATTGTGTGCTGGACTGCCTCTGAGGTTCCATTGCACAGCCTTCAACTTGAATCCTGTCTGCTGTGACAGAATCCTCTATCTATGGATCTGGTGCTCAGGGTCTGCTCTTGTGCTGCCATGATCAGAGCCTCTAGGATTTCTGATTCCAGGCCCTTCCACTTTCTGTAGATGGTGTATTCGATGATAGTTTGTCCTGTCCTTCCTCCCATGCCTTCAGCTGCCTAAGGTGGTGCTTTTGTAGCAACTCATCTTGGGAGGCAATCTTCCTGATGTATTCATAGATCTTCCTCATTTTATCCTGGATCAGGGCTCTGACGTTCGCAACCCTCACCCTCCATTGCTCATAGAGCCTCAGGGTGCTAGACTTTTGGTGGAAACCTTTGTGTGTTCTGAGTTTTTGTGTCTTGACATCAGTGGAATCTATCCCCTCCTGTGACCAGTTTATTATTCCAGCTGGGTATCTGATGACCAGCAGTGCCCATGTATTGATGAATCAAACATTCTTCCTGCCAGTGAAGTAGCTTATCAGTAGTTGTTTTACCTTCTGGAGATAATCTTTTGTGGCTGATCTTCTTACATCTCTGTCATATGCCCCATATCCCTGTGGGATACCCACAGTTATACCCACTGTATAACCAGTTTCCTGCCTTCTACCAGCTCCACTCCCTCATTCTGGATCACCTTCCCACTTTGTCAACATTCAGCCATATTTATCCAGTTTGAATGACACCCCGAAGTGAATCAGTGAGGTCCTGTCTCACTCATTCTTGGTGTACAGCTTCATCCATGTACAGGAGATGGCTGATGATTACTTGCTCTTTTTGATGAGCGAGCTGATGGATTGAGGCCAACGTGGAACAGCAGTGCAGACAGTGTATTCTGCACTTGATGGTAACTTGTGCAACTACCATGTAGTTGGTCACCAGTGTTAACACATCCCATCGAGTTTAGTGCATTGTTAGTCTTATACACTGACCAAGCATAACATTATGACCACTGACAGGTGAAGTGAGTAACACTGAATGTCTCTTTATCATGGCATCTGTTAGTGGATGGGATACTTCAGTAAAGTAGCCAACAATTTATCCTCAAAGTTGATGAGTTAAAAGCAGAAAAAAACGGGAAAGTGTAAGGATTTGAATGAGCTTACAAGGCCCAAATTGTGATGGCTAGACGACTGGGTCAGAGCATCTCCAACACTGCAGCTCTTGTGGGATGTTGCCAGTCTGTGGGGTCAGTACCTATCAAAAGAGTTCCAAAGAGGCAATGGTGGTGAACTGGTGGAGTCCATGCCTCGAGGGGTCAGTAGCAAGAGGAAGACCAACATGAAATTATGCAGGTGGTCATAATGTTACGCCTAATCTGTGTGTAGTGCCAAGCCTGAGCAGTACCTCAGTATATTTTAGCTCTTAAAGGTTTAATAATAGGTCTGCACATGCCATTTAGAGGGGAAGGTTGAGCTTCCACAGGGAAATAAATGGAAAGTGGCACTAGGCCAAAAGCCTGTCAACTACACACAATTATTTCCAGATTTATGTACACTGTATTATTAAATGAGTAATCTATGTATGCTGTGTGTTGTCTCCCTCTCAGCTAGACGAAAGAAAAGCTGATGTTCTGTATGAGAATCAGAAACCTCAAGAAATCTCAACACAGACGAAAAAGAACAAAGACAGAGACCAGAGATCAACAAAAGGATGCATTGTTGTGGATGAGGTTGCCAAAAATGGCAACTACGTCCAACTCAAAAGTTTGTCAACGGTAATACAGTTTCTGCGTGAATAATCTTTATGCAAGTACTACAAAAATATGTGCAATATGTAAAGCAATATATTGTAAACACATTTCACTGCACAGTAAACTATGCATTTTTGTGTATGTGACAAATAAAGCTTATTGATACTCGCCACATATAAATATTTCATATTGGTCTATAAAAAAACAATACACTTTTTCTCTATCCTTTAAAGACATACCCTTATTTAGTTTAGGTAAATTGTTTTACTATCTCTTTCTTCCTCTAATGTCATATTTCCACCCTGCAGCCCACATCACTCGGAGGCTGGAAATTAAATATACTCATCAATAACAAAAAAAACATCACTTATGAATTTGAGAAGTCATTCACATTGAATGCTGAAAAGACTGTCATGGTGAGGGTTTCATTGTCTTTTTCTTCTTTAGCAATTTCAAATTATATTCTGTTTATAAGTTTGTAACCTTTGCATTTACAGTTATGGAAGCCAGGTGGTAGGAGCCCTGTTGAATCATGTTACCTGATGTGGAAGGATTTAACAGCATGGAAACTTGGGGACCAGCTGCAGTTCACCCTCTTCAACCAAAATGGAGGGACAGAGCTTGAGTCCTCCTTTTCCACTAAGCCTCTTTAACCACCAATGGAAAACAGCAGGGGTTATATTCAAAAATGCTGCAAAAATCCCTTTTACATTGTAGATAATGTAAATTATCTACAATGTAAAAGGTTTTTATTTTTAAAACACAAGCACAAGTGTTTTGGATGGTTGATCCCAAGAATTTAAACTCATCCACCTTCATCACCTCTTGTCTTTGCATCTTTACCGTTCCACCTGCCTCCCTCTCATTCACACACATATGCTCTTTGTTCCTTCTACTGACTTTCATTCCATGTTCTTACAATCATCCTTTATTAATAATTAAACATGTAGTCACAATTATTGGAATTGGTTTCTGAGTGACATTACTGAACAAGATCCAATAACCCTGACTCAAAAAAGTAACAAAGACAGCAATTTGATACAGTCTCTAATTATTTAAAACTCAAGGGTATCTAGAGGCTATTCTATGTGTTGAATACAGGAATGAAAGTTGTAAAAGTAACAGTGCTGGAAATGACCTCTGTGCTATGGAGCAGTATTTCAGTTAAGAAACTAATCTACTATTCACCACTGTTGTTAAGTATGAAGTTCCCAAATCACAAAAATCAAAACCTGCTAGCCAATAAAATATAAATAATCTTGCCAAGGAACACCCATGATCCAATAAGTCAGGCACATTCAGTGAGGGGTTTGGAGATAGCAGCTGAATTATTTTATAGTTCCAGCTCCCTGGCAACTCTTTCAAAGGTCAGTTCTTTAGTGAAGGTGAAACTGGTTTTATTTGAGCAATCATACCACAAAGGTTAATTTTATGATGAACTTTTTTCCTCATTTTTTAGATTTTGATTATCAAGTTATAATTAGTAATTGGAGGTTAGGGACACAAATATTGTCTGTGAATTTCAGAATATCTATATAGATGTTTGCGGTAAGAAACGTGTGAGCCATGCAATACAAACTGAACTTGAATGTGTCACACCCTGCTCATAAACCAGAGCAGGCCAATGCTTACATCTATTAATTTACAGAATTGGCCACTGAAAGGAAAATGTGCAACAAGTATGTCACCTGCTCAAAACAAAGACTGCTCAAAGCTGTGAGTACAGTGGCTAAGCTTTGGCTCTGCCCTGCAGTGCAACATTTGTAGTCAGTCCATACTTCAAATGTTTATTCCTGAGCCTCATTTATTTATGTTCCTCAAAATTAATTTTATAAAGATGAAAATGAACAGACCATAACTGAAATTAACTTTGGAACACTGGAGGGAGTGCAAGAATCAGATACATCATGCATACAAGGATGTGCCTCATATATTACAGGCAGCCAAGTTACTTTTCAAAGTTGAATGAAGTAACACAAAGAAAACTGGAGCACACAAAAACCTGTGAAACGGTTGCAACTTTGTTACAGCTCTGTATGTAGTATCATATATATATATATATATATATAAAAAAAATAAAAACGCATAAATAGGATAGGTGTAAAATGTGTTAGAAAAATACTGAAATCTTAAAATATTAAAAACTGACTGCCACCTCAAAGAGAACGCAGGAGGAAAAAAATCATATTTACATATTCTTTGGTAAATACAGGTCAGCTCTCAACCAGCTCATCCAACAAGCAAAGACTCACATCCTTAGCTAGCCGCTTGAAGAGCTTTACCAGAGAAATAGAAGCTAAGAGAATAAACCAGATGTTCTCTACTGAACCATCCAAGGTGTACTGTCAGTGGCAGGGAAACAACATGAAAACAGCCCCACCAAGGCTAGAGATAGAGCAATACTGGAAAAGCATATGGGAGAAGAATGCAATAGATAACAGCAATGCTCAGAGGCTATTAGATCAAAGAGCATATATCAAGAAAGATTCTCAAATATGAAGAGCTGGATAGCACCAGGCCCTGATTTACACCTACTAGCCAGTAGAAGCTAACTGTACTCCATGAACGCCTGGCAGCACAAATGAGCCAGCTGCTAATGGATGGGACGCACCCAGAATGGCTAACCCAAGGCTGCACAATCCTGTTCCTGAAGGAGCCCCAGAAAGGACCAGTCCCCTCCCACTATAGGCCCATAACCTGCCTCTGTACGACATGGAAGCTCCTGTTAGGTACATGGCTAACAGGAGTCACTCATGTATCGAGCCAGTACATGGCTCGATACATGAGTTTGGCTCAATACTACTTCTTCTTTCGGCTGCTCCCGTTAGGGGTCGCCACAGCGGATCATCTGCCTCCATCTCACCCTATCCCTTGCATCCTCTTCCCTCACACCCACCCTCTGCATGTCCTCCTTCACTACATCCATGAATCTTCTCTGTTGTCTTCCTCTTCTCCTCCTGCCTGGCAGCTCCATCCTCAACATCCTTTGTCCAATATATCCACTATCCCTCCTTTGAACATGTCCAAACCATCTCAGCCTTGCCTCTCTGACTTTATCTCCAAACTTCTCAACATGAGCTGTCCCTCTAATGTACTCATTTCTAATCCTGTCCATCCTGGTCACTCCCAGGGAAAATCTCAACATCTTCAGTTCTGCCTCCTGTCTTTTTGTCAGTGCCACCGTCTCCAAACCATACATCATAGCAGGTCTCACTACCGTCTTATAAACCTTCCCTTTTACTCTTGCTGCTATCCTTCTGTCACAA